>CM060467.1:34640217-34865217 GCA_030544235.1 Lepturacanthus savala
ATATAATCATATCAGTTGAGTCACTAATAATCATGTGATGCATCTATTTTTTTTTTTACCCATTTTGTACCATTTTCTTTGCAGAAAACAGCATTTTAACTTCTTCAGCTCCAGCCTGATTTTTTAGGTTTTAGTCAGAAGAAGTCAGAAGTTGACATAATTAGTAAACAAACAGAATGACTAAAAGCAGTGGTTTTTACTCTCAAGTACAACTTTTCATCAGAAAATTGCAAAGGTAAGGCAGAATTTCTGCTTGTCGCTCTAAATAGGTGGTTATTTCCCTTTATATACTCTGGCTGCTGGTGCTATGAGTTTCTGTTCTAGAGAAATAAAAGTGTTGCAGAACTCGCTGTGGTCTGAACTTTCATCAGACACTGTTTGTTTGTGAACCATGAAGCAGCAAAGAGGCAGAAATGATACTGTGGAGAGTGGGTTGACTGCTGATGCTGTTCACATTTAGATATTTGATAATTAATATGTTTGGTGTTTGAGTTGTGTTTGATGTGTGTAAAATGATTTATAAGTGCTGCATAATTAAAGCAGCATTGTCTTTTGCTGTGGGGAGTCTCTGGGTGGAACCTTGGAGTTTAACACGTTAATGTCTGTTATAGTTGCTGTTTGCAGAAATCTGCCCATAAACAAAAAACTATTTATCCCATATACAAACTGTACATGGGATAAATGCTGTTAGTTTTTGGGGATTATTCTAGAGACTTGAATGATTCAATAGATGTATAGGCGTCAGGGTTGAACATCATAATAATCTAAATGAAATGACTCTTTCTGGGAGGTTTATTCATGTTCTCAGGAGGAAGGAGCAGGAAGTTGATGTCATGTGACAGGAAGTAGTGGGAAACTTTTTTTGGAAATGTTTTCTTTGCTTAAAACCCTTTTGTCTGAGTTGTCGACTGTCATGTTATTAGAAAAAAAAGCTGTATGAGAAACATTTAGATTTTTTATTTTAAGTATAAAATGACAGTGAGACTTAAAGGACCAATTATAAAGATCATATCTATGTATCTACATATTATTATTATTATATATGTTATTATATTAGATAATTACCTCTCCACTCATAATAGTGATGGTGACAATTTACACAGATTTTTAACCAGAATTTAAAATCAGCTGCTGCAGAAATAATGTTGTATTGTTGTTAGCGTCAAATTATTAAACATTAAAATCATCACAGATATGTAGAGACTCATACCAGAATATGCTGATAACTACTTGTGTATAGATACATCCTAGGATGCACTGGGACACATCATCAGTGATGTTGTAGTTTCCTGAGCTCATCGGGTGTTTCGGGTCTTTCAACATCAGACACCCTCCCTCAGGCGACCCAGCCGGGGTGATCAATCCCTGGCTTGTGTCCCAGCAGCACTAGTCCACTTTTCGGACCTTTTGATCCAAATCCACCTGGAGGCTCTCTCTGCAGCCTCTGTGGCAGACCTGATGGCTCTCCTTTTAGCAGCACCTGAGATGCCAAGAAGGGTGTAGGCCCTGCACAGGGAGCGTGCAGTGAAGCCCCGACATCCCACCTCTATTGGCTCGCAGCGGCCTTTCCAGCCTCTCCTCCGGCAATCTTCAATGAGCTCCGGTCCTCCCAAGGGACTGTCAGTTCCAATAAGAGAAATTTCTTCGAAGAGGCAGATGTCAGAATCAGGTCTGGTCTCAAAGAAGTTGATGTGATGTATTCTGGGAACTTCAACTGCCTGTCCAAGTCAACTCGTAGCTCCCAATCTGGTGCCGATGACAGAAGACTGGCCGATGGTGCTGGCCTTTCTCTCCAGGTTTCTCTCCAGCCTTCACAAAGGGGGTTGACTCCCGGGTGCTGGCATGTTCGTTGTTGGCCACTGCACTGGAGATGGTCTCAGCCACTGCCACCACACCAGGTCGTGTCTCCAGCAATAACACCCTCCTCCAAGAGCCACAGGGCAGCTGCTAATGACGTGCTTCAGCATGCCTCTTCCTGGACAGAGAGGGCAAGTAGGAAGGCCACTCTTCCCCCAAACATGCAGGCTAGCTGGGCTTGGTAGCACATCATACACAGCTTGGACCATGAACTTAATGCGCTGGAGCTCTGCCTTCCAGACGTCATTCCAGGTCAAGTTCCGCTCCTTCCCACCTCGTTGATGCCCCTTGATGCCGCATGCTCACCATCCTGCTGGTCCTCACATCCTGGACACCTGCCCGCACCTCCTCCAAGACAAGGTCCCGCCTTTCCTTGCCCTGGGCCCTGCCATACCGTGCCTGTTGGGTGGCGCCCAGGCCTGCTCGTCTGATTGCCACCGTGCCTACCAAGGCCTTGTGTCTCAGCCGAGACTCATCAAGCTCCAGCCCCTCTTGAGCTTAGAACTTCCTGCCTGTCCAAACCACAATGCCTGCTGATGCCACCCTGGTATCGCTGGAGTCTCGGTAGACCAGTGCCTCTCTCGTACAAGAGACCCTGAATTCTTCCTCCAGGCTGCTGAAGGGAAGCTGGAATTTGTTACTTCTGCTGTACAGTGCTGTACTTGTGAGACTGTGTGGCAGACCCAGCCATCTTCTAAGCTAGGAACTAATCTTCCTCTCCAGGGTCTCTACCGTGAACATAGACACCTCGTACACCAACAAAGGCCTAAAAATCTGCCAGGTAGGCTGGACTTTGGATTTTGGTAGGCTGGATTTTGCTGGTTTGAACCTCATCCTAGCCCAGCGGATTAACTTTTCCAGGCCCTGAAGGATCCACCTGAAGTTCCCAGTCCAACCTTTCTTGCAGGGAATGTGATGCCGCTCTAGGGTTGTTTCGACAAGCTTGTGGGGGACTACTTGATTTATTTAATGGATGTTTCAAAGATTGGAATCTATGGTTTAGTGTTGCTATGCTAGATATTAAAGAATAGAAAGAACAAGAAAGTAATGACAGATGTACTTCAACAGAGGAAAATAAGGAAAAACGGAAACATTCCTGTTTTTAAACAACCTTTGTGGCCGATTGAGAAAAAGATTTTTTCTTAACAAAGTCGTACAAAGACAACATGACCAGCGTGTCTCCGTTAACGTCAAACATTTATTCACTTTCCCATCTCTCAATAAATCACACAAGTCTGTGAAGCTCTGGAGGGGCCACAGAAACGAGGTGGCGGCCCAGATTTGGGCCCCAGGCCTTGGGTTGGACACAGATGCTTTAATGAATTAATATTAATGGCCTGAGAGCATCTAAAAAAATCCACTTTAAAGCTGCTATAATGGGTTCTTGTAGATGTGTATCTGGAGGTGCTACTATGGACCATGGGGACTCACCTTCTTCTGCTTTTCCTTCTCCAATGCCAACACTAACTCGCTGTCAAACCTGGACGCCATGGCCACCAGGGCATGATCCACCTCCACGCCAGTGACTGACAGACCCAGCCCATAGGACAGGTAGCGGGTCAGGTGACCCTGGTCAGAAAACAGAGAGGGACCAGGGCCGTTTACATCAAAGCTTTTCCAATGAATCCATAATTAAAACAGCTGCTGAATAATGTAATATGATTAATGCAAAACAGTGAATTTGGCCGAAAGGTGAGGACGCCATTTTTAAAGAAGCAGAAAGTACAGAAAATAGTGTGAAAATGTAAGGAGTCAAAGTAAAAAGTTGACTATTTCAGTGAAGTATAGAAACCCAAAATATCTACTTAAACGGGGTAGAAACTTATTTAATAATTGGTGATTAATTGATTAATGGACAATCAACAGTTTTATTTTGTGGAACGGTACCTGTCCAGAACCAACGTCCACCACTCTGTTGCAGCCGGTCTGGTCACACAGCTGTTTAACCCTCTGGAACCACAAGATCAGGAAAACAACTCATTAGAAACTAAACAGCAGTAAAGCCTAGTTTACTAAAGTCTAGTTTATACTAGAAACTAGACTTTAGAAGAATAAAGTAGACTTTAGAAGAGTAAACTAGACTTTAGAAACAGAAACTAGGCTTTAGACGTATAAACTAGACTTTAGAAGAATAAACTAGACTTTAGAAGTAGAAACTAGACTTTAGAAGTAGAAACTAGACTTTAGAAGTAGAAACTAGACTAGAAGTAGAAACTAGACTTTAGAAGAATAAACTAGGTTCAACATAGTGATGGACGGAGTCGTACGGCGCCCAGCCTGCCAATCTCGTGCTGTTTCTTGGGTTTGACGTGTTTCCTGAAGACGTGGTCCAGCAGACAGCTCTGGTTCTGGTTCTGCAGGAACTCTTCTGGTCTCTCCAGGCTGCAGGTTCTGGTGAAAGCCAGGCCATGGGCGGTGCTGCAGAACGCCAGCAGGGACAGAGGCCACACTGACGGGTATCTGGAGGCATAGAACAAGGCTAGCGCTGGGGCTGCTCCCATGGGGGACGGGTTTTTATTCATTCATTTATTTTCTTAGTTTTTAATGTCGTCAGCAAGTAAATTAAACGACTCAAATGTGAGTATTCTTTAGCAATTTACACGTCCTCATCGCCCCAGGGCATGATGGGAGGCCCCAGAGCATCATGGGAGGTGACTCTTCTGATCAGTCTCTATGGGTCACATGACAGGAAATAAACCAGGAAGTCAGAAACTTTTCCAGTGTCAGAACCAGGAGAGAAACTAACATTGAAATGAATGGCGACCATTTTTCAATCTGGTATCCAGTCCTATTATACATCCATGGTTGTTCAGTGACTAAAATCCCATAAAGAAGGCAAAATAATAAATTGTATCACATCATGTTGCCATTTTTTCCGAGAGAGTTATGGCGGCCATCTTGGATCATTAAATATGGCATATCTCGCCTCCTATATATGACCTAAATTGATGGTTTTAATAGTAAATCTACAATTTTGGGGGGCAAGGAATCCAATGGAGCTGACTACACTGTAAAAAAGCCATGTATGGGTGGGTGTTTTGCATTTTAATTAGGTCTTAGGGTGCTTTACATGATAAAAGATGTATATTTTCAGTTCACTCAATATTCTAGATTCAAAAAATGTGAGCAGTTCTGAAACTTAAAATGATGTAAAGGAAAGAGAATAGAGGCTACTGTGAGAGAAAAAATGTGCATTCTCTACTTAAACTTCACAGCTTATGATGAATACAGAATACAACATTAATTTAGACACCAATAACAAGAGCACCAATCACAAAAAATAAATAAGAAAATGACCAATCAACACAAGGCTGTTATATCAGTACTTTGCTTCAAATAATAACATCACACAGCTCAACTCTTATGTTACCATGGCAACCCAGTTACAGCTGACAGTGACAGGTTGTACACCTTCACCACAAAGTCCACAAGAGTATGTCCCACAGATCTTAGAAGTAAATGACGCTGGGCAGAAACTGTATGAAGACTATGTGGCAGAGAGAATCAATGAGGACATCAGCCTCTGGGCACCCATCAAGAAGGAAAACAACGAAATGTTCATGTCCGGCAACAAGAAATCCATTGTTAAGATCAGAGACAAAGCTGTTGATCTGAAAGAGATCAAAGATCTGTATGGAAGACTGCTGGTCTGATCAAACAGACACATTGACCACCAACACGCTGTTGGAAACTATGAGTTCACACAGACACCAAGGGCACTCTTCACACCCAATGGGGATATACTTCTGGGCACCGACAACTCAAAGTTGATCCACCTTTTGGAAAAGCTGGCTAAAAGCACAGCAGATCAGGACCAAACAGAAACAGGAGCTGAGAAACTGGCAGAGGAAGTACCACCATACCCAAATCAAGATCACCTGCAAGCTGCACCGCAAGTGAAACCTCAATGACCTCTGAAACATTGGAATCCAGTCAAGATGGCCACCCCAGTCGTAAGATTGCTCTTGTGGCTGACATGGTGGTTGTCCGAAAGCTAACAAAGAAGCCACCAACAGTAGTCACAGTAAGAGATTTAAGTGTATGGTTCTACGGTAGACTGATGTCCCTAACCAGAGACGATGAGAGATGATTCTGGTTTTTGATACTCATAAGGCTGATTCTTTGAAGCACCTCACAAGGGAGAAAAGACGGAAAAGAAAGGATCCAATTCAATATCAAATCAGAGACGATACTAGCGTCATGAACATTCAAATGAGCTGCTTACTTTCACATGACCAAACAAAAGTGGATCTAAAGGAGTATCTGGCATCAAAGACCATTGAATACAGCCAAGAGTCCCCCAAGCTCCTCATTGCTTCTGCTGCAGGTCACACTGAGAGCAAGTGGATTGTACTTTCTTAATCCACCACGCAGTTCTTGCTTCGTGTTGCAACGCCTCCAGTGCACAGCTCATGTTCTTTTTTTTCCAGACATAAATGTCCTTGTATTGGTTGTGGCAAATTAGGCTTAGCATCTACCTCAAAGCAGATGATCATGCCATCAGAGAACCTTCATTCAACAATATCTAGGTTTGTTTGCTCTGTATACTCTCCGAAAGGGATCCAAATTGACAATATCCCTGAACTGAGGTGGCGCTTTTTCTCCAAGAACATGGCAGAAAGTGAGAAGCTTCCACCCACACTTGGTGCTCTCAAGCAGCATGTCCTAAGGGCCCATATCCAGGCCAGGCTGACATTGCTCAGCAAGAGTTCCTTGAGCGGACTTCCGGTGGGCACGTTGACAAGATGGCAGGCTGACCTAGCGCTCTCCCCAAATCACAGATTGTTTCCCCAGATTCAAGTGCTTTAGTGTGACAATGTAGTTGTTAAACAACGTAAAATAAAGCGACTGATGCTAGCCTGCTAGCTAGCTCCGATGTAAAAAGTGAGCTGCACTCATTCCGGTCTAAACTGAAAGACGACGTGAAGAAGGAGCCGACTGAACTCCGAGACGAGATTAACCGGGCCCTGGGAGATATCAGGGGAGACTTGAAAAACATAATGAGAGTCAAAGAAGCTGAACGAGTGGCCGAGGACACGCTCTGACAAATGCAGCAAAAACAGGAATCCCTGCAAACAAAAATGATTGATAGAGGAAGAAAGTAATATGATGGACTTTTTTGGCCAAACTATTCAAATCAGAGCTGGACACTCCCCAGCGCTGCCACAGAGCCCTGACTCCATGACCACCACGAGAGGCTCCGCCGCGTTCCATAATAATTAACTTTCACAAGTATAAAACCAAAGAACTGATCCTGTCGTCTGCTTGGAAGAAGAAGGAGGTCTTTTACAAAGGTACGAGAGTTTATTTTGATCACAACTTTCTGACAGAGATAGGAATAAGGAGAGTGCTCAAAGAGAAGGGGGTACAGTTTCAGACCCCCCCACCTGCTAAGCTGAAGGTGTTTTTGGACGGAGGACCCAGGATTTACAACAATGCAAGAAAAACCGTAGATGACCTGCGGAAAAGGGGGTTCCCCGTCGACCAAAATGAGCCAGGTCCAGCCCCCAAGCCCTACACCGCAGCGTGGGAGAGGGTCAGGGACAAGCATCGTCAACGAGTACTCCACCCGGAGCTGATACGAGGGAAGCTGCATGCTTTCCGCCACAACCCACAGGAGACCCAACCCTAACGCCAGGTTCTGAATGTGTTTGGTCTCCCTCAGCTCCACCAGGTGAATTGATAATTAACAAAATGACTCATAATAATCTATCTCTCTCCCCCTGCCTGATTTTTTTTTTCCTCTCTCTCTCACGTTGATGAAAGACTGACTTTTAGCTTGAGTAAGCAGGCCAATTGAAAATGGGAGAGTGGTCTGGTGGAAAGACTGCCATGGTAATACTATGCCAACTGAAGTAACTTTTGTAACCACAAAGAGGGGCCCTTTTGTTAAAACAGGCTTTCCCCTCAGTTTTAAAGAGTATGTAATCTCTTTAACAGTGGAAGTCAATTTGTTGTATATTCAATGTGTTCTGTATTCATATTTCCATAGTTGTTCCTACCCAAGTTCAAGGGTAAGATGTTATAGGTTGCAACAGGCTATCACTGACTAACACTTTGTCACTTTGTTAAATGTATATATGCCACCAGGGCACAACAGATCATTTATTAAAAAAATATTTACATTTACTAGCCCAAGAGTCATCAAGCACTTTAATCTGTGGTGATGATTTGAATATTCAATTGCAACCCAAGCTTGACTCAACAAACTTACACAAGAGGAAAAATCAAAACTCACTATTCATGTGGAAAATGCTTAGGGAATTCGGCATGATAGACATATGGAGGGATCTTCACCCCACAGAAACAGTTTACTTACTACTCCCCTAGTCACGCAGAATATTCCAGATTGGATTATTTTTTTATCTCTAATGCTGACAGATATAGAATAAGTGAATGTAAGATAATAGTTAGAGATGTGTCAGATCATTCAGGAATATACCTCTCTCTACATCTAAACAATAAAAGGAAGAATACCCTGTAGAGGCTCAATACTAACCTGCTAAACCAGGGGTGGGCAATCCTGGTCCTGGAGGGCCGGTGTGGGTGCAGGATTTTGTTCCAACCAAGAAGTAACACACCTGATTCTACTAATCAACCTCTAGAGCCATTGCCAAGGCCTTCATTAGTAGAATCAGGTGTGTAACTTCTTGGTTGGAACAAAATCCTGCACCCACACCGGCCCTCCAGGACCAGGATTGCCCACCCCTGTGCTAAACGATAGAGTTTGTAAGGAATATATAAAAGAAGAGTTAAAAGAATACTTGGTAAATAATGATAATGGAACAGTATCACCAAATGTTCTGTGGGATGCCTGGAAGGCGGTACTTAGGGGTAAACTCATAGTCCTTGCGTCCCACAGGAAAAAGTAGAAACAAAAACGCTTAGAGCTGCAGTCTAAACTGAAAAATCTTGAAACTCAACATTCGACGCACAAACATGGACCCAACTATAGTGTGTTAAACAAGAAATCAATCAGATTTATGATGAAGAAAATGAAAAGAAAATGAGGTTTACTAAACAAAAATACTATGAAACCGGCCCAAAGGCTATGAAGCTTCGGTCTTGGAGATTATGTAAACAACAAGCAGAAAGAACGGTTTACAAAATTAGAAACCCAAAAATCAACAAAGTCTGCCATAAGCTAGAAGAAATTCAACAAGCTTTTGAAGTCTACTATAAAGACCTATATGTACAACCTGATAAAGCTGATGACTCTGTAGTTGAGTTCCTGAAGTCTCTGGATCTTTCCTCAATCGGAGAACATCAAAATAATGCACTGACAGCTGAGATAACAACTGCCGAACTGGGTGGCGCTATTTCTCAACTAAAGGCCAACAAAACACCAGGGTCAGACAGATTTGTTAGCGAATGGTACAAAACATTCAAAATTCAGATGATGCCCTTTCTCCTTAGATGTTTTAATCACACTCTTAAGGAAGGCCAGATGCCCAAATCTTGGAGCGAGGCAGTAATATCAATAATTCCTAAGGAGGGAAAAGACAAGGGAGAATGTAGTTCATATAGGCCAGTAGCCATTTTGAATACAGACTATAAACTATTTACCTCGATTATGGCCAAAAGGATAGAAAATATTGTCTGTATTACAGAGGTCAAACGTTTCCTGTATTTTTTCACCAGGTTTGCACATACTGCAGGAGGGATCCTGGCCCACTCCTCCACACAGATCTTCTCTAGATCAGTCAGGTTTCTGGGCTGTCGATGAGAAACACGGAGTTTGAGCTCCCTCCAAAGATTTTCGATTGGGTTCAGGTCTGGAGACTGGCTGGGCCATGCTAGAACCTTGATATGCTTCTTACGGAGCCAGTCCTTGGTTTTCCTGGCTGTGTGCTTTGGGTCGTTGTCGTGTTGGAAGACCCAGCCACGACCCATCTTCAATGCTCTGACTGAGGGAAGGAGGTTGTTCCCCAAAATCTCACAATACACGGCCCCAGTCATCCTCTCTTTAATGCAGTGCACTCGTCCTGTCCCATGTGCAGAAAAACACCCCCAAAGCATGATGCTACCACCCCATGCTTCACAGTAGGGATGGTGTTCTTCGGATTGTACTCTTCATTCTTCTTCCTCCAAACACGCTTAGTGGAATTATGACCAAAAAGTTCTATTTTGGTCTCATCTGACCACAAAACTTTCTCCCATGACTCCTCTGTATCATCCAAATGGTCATATGCAAACTTAAGACGGGCCTTGACATGTGCTGATTTAAGCAGGGGAACCTTTCGTGCCATGCATGATTTCAAATCATGACGTCTTAGTGTATTACCTACAGTAACCTTGGAAACGTTGGTCCCAGTTCTTTTCAGGTCATTGACCAACTCCTGTCGTGTAGTTCCGGGCTGATTCCTCACCTTTCTTAGAATCATTGAGACCCCACGAGGTGATATCTTGCATGGGGCTCCACTCCGATTGAGATTGACCGTCATGTTTAGCTTCTTCCATTTTCTAATGATTGCTCCAACAGTGGACCTTTTTTCACCAAGCTGCTTGGCAATTGCTCCGTAGCCCTTTCCAGCCTTGTGGAGGTGTACAATTTTCTCTCTTGTGTCGTTGGACAGCTCTTTGGTCTTCGCCATGTTACAAGTTAAAGTCTTGCTGATTGTATGGGGTGGACAGGTGTCTTTATGCAGCTAACGACTTCAAACAGGTGCATCTGATTAAGGATGATACATGGAGTGCAGGTGGACTTCTAATGGGCGGACTAACAGGTCCTTCAGGGTCAGAATTCTAGATGACACACAGGTGTTCAAATACTTATTTGCCGCTATATCACACAAATAAATTGTTAAAAAATCATGCATTGTGATTTCTGGATTTTTCTTTTTAGTTTATCTCTCTCACAGTGGACATGCACCTACGATGAAAATTTCAGACCCCTCCATGATTTCTAAGTGGGAGAAATAGCAAAATAGCAGGGTGTTCAAATACTTGTTTTCCCCACTGTATAAGACGAACTATGATCCAGTTATCAAGACCATTAGCGCAGATCTAGACAGATGGACATGTCCAACAGAATATAAACAATAAAAATGAATGTCCTTCCCAGTAAGAGGTAAGAGGCCCCAGATCAAATATAAGACCTTGCAGTTACCCAAGGATGAGGGGGGGGGGCTCTCTCTACCATGTGTGAAGGACTATTATATTGCTGCCCAGCTAAGACCACTAGTTTGCTGGTGTAATCCAAACTACTCCGCTATATGGAAAGACTTGGAGTTAAAGCAATCCGAAACACCAACACAGTCTTTATTGGATAATAGCCAACACCATGACCCCTGCCTGGATAAACTAAGTTGCTGGACCAGGGCTGCTCTTAAGGTGTGGTTTAGCACCTGTAAAAACTCCAACTTGAGAAGTATGCAAAAATATTGAAATGGGTGTCATATGACTCAGAATTTATACCATCACTTCTAGACAACCGATTCAGGCAGTGGACACATAATGGTATCACCGCCTACTGCACTATAACTGATAAAGATGGCCTACAGTCTTTCGCCCATATCCGTATATCATATAGACTGGGAAGAGAGGATATGTTCAAGTATTTCCAGGTCAGAGACTACTACAATAAGGAAATCAAACTAACAGATAATAAGGATGCCAATTTGATCAGCATATTTACTGATGCATATGAAGCTAAAGACAGTAAACATCTAATCTCACAAATTTACAAAAAACTACAAAATTCCAAGAACCAAAAATGGGAGGCGGAGTCTGGCTTGGAGATATCTGAGGATGATTGGAAATCTGTTTGGGCAAGTCAAGCCAAAACCACCAACTCCAGAGCATGGCGAGAGTTCTGTTGGAAGAACATATTAAAAATTTTTGTCACTCCAGCTGAAATGTAAACAGCTGTTGTGATATCAGGTATGAAAGTGACAGCAATGATGACATTGACTATGTCGCAAACTAGAGAGCAATGAGAAGAGCTCTAAATATTTAACCAAGTTTGTTAGATTTTATGTTGGACATGTTTATTATATTGTAGATAGTTGTTCAATGTACAGAGAATATTGTATATGTTGTTTTTGGGGAGGGGATCCTTAGTGTTTTTAGTTTATCTTTTATGTTCTTGATTAAAGGACCTTCAAAGTTTATGAATGGGTAAGTTGTCTTTTGAGAGTTGTCTTTTTTGAGATGTGATTTGTGAAATATTACATTGTTTTGACAACATACATATCCAAATGACCATAAAATACCATTTTATCATGTAAAGATGCAAAATACACAACCATGCATGCCTCAACTACAAGGGAGGTCAACTGTAATGGATTCCTCACCTCCAAAAATGTGGATTTAACCATTGAAACCATGAATTTAGGTCATATAGGAGGCGAGATATGGAGAAATTAGGTTTTGAAAGAGGCCATATTTAACGATCCAAGATGGCCGCCATAACGATCTCGGAAAAAATGGCAACATTTGTTTTGTGATTTGTTGTGTCATAAGGTTTCTGAAAATATATAGTTTTACAAATCAAATCCGTCTTCATCCTACATATTGACCTAAGCTAAGCTAAGCCTGTTCTAACTATCGTCATCATCATTATCATATTATTATATAAGGAGAAGAGGTAATAAGTTGACTGAAAAATATTTACTACTTAAGTAGAGATACCCAAAATGTCTTCCTCATTAAGAAAATGAAGTATTTGTACTTTGTTACTTCACATTATGAAAAAGTTGTTGATTCATGTCATAGTTGTGAACTAATCGATCAATGGACTAATTACCACATGTGTAATTAAATGTCAGGCTAAAGCACTGGGCTCTCCTGTTGTGTGACTTATCTATCTCTACCCTGGAGGGTCTACTTTGTGTGGAAGGTTACCTCCTGTCGGCTGAGGCGTCCAGCAGCAGGTCGGCCACTTGTGGGTAGGACAGGTGCTGCAGCACCTGCTGCCAGCTGCTGGGTAAGGTGTTCCAAAGATTCTCACTGAAGAACTCCTGTAGGGGAAGGAGAGGAACTCACTGGAATACACACGACAAGATGGAGTCAAACATCTGCTGCTTCCTCTAAAACACTAATTATCATCATCACACAGGTAGAAGTATGAATACTAAGGTTTACAAATACTTCTGTAGAAGTTGAAGTAAGTGCTGGTTTCAAAACTACTTCAAGTATGGAAGTAAAAGGAATGAAAAAAATATGTCAAGATATATGAGCTGCAATGACTTTTTGGCAGAAATATTGCAGTTGATATGTTGTATTGTACTTTAAAAGTAATTGAACAGGTAACAGAGTGAGTTAAAATCTATTAAATATAAAAAATATAACCTTCAACTCCCAGTGGATGAGCTCTCATCACTTTTTGGCAGGTATTTTAACAATAAAATGGCTTCATTGGTTATACACACTCACCGGCCACTTTATTAGGTACACCTGTCCAACTGCTCGTTAACACTTAATTTCTAATCAGCCAATCACATGGCGGCAACTCAGTGCATTTAGGCATGTAGACATGGTCAAGACAATCTCCTGCAGTTCAAACCGAGCATCAGTTTGGGGAAGAAAGGTGATTTGAGTGACTTTGAACGTGGCACGGTTGTTGGTGCCAGAAGGGCTGGTCTGAGTATTTCAGAAACTGCTGATCTACTGAGATTTTCACAAACAACCATCTCTAGGGTTTACAGAGAATGGTCCGAAAAAGAAAAAAATATCCAGTGAGCGGCAGTTCTGTGGGCGGAAATGCCTTGTTGATGCCAGAGGTCAGAGGAGAATGGCCAGACTGGTTGGAGCTGATAGAAAGGCAACAGTGACTCAAATAACCACCCGTTACAACCAAGGTAGGCAGAAGAGCATCTCTGAACGCACAGTACGTCCAACTTTGAGGCAGATGGGCTACAGCAGCAGAAGACCACGCCGGGTGCCACTCCTTTCAGCTAAGAACAGGAAACTGAGGCTACAATTTGCACAAGCTCATCGAAATTGGACAATAGAAGATTGGAAAAACGTTGCCTGGTCTGATGAGTCTCGATTTCTGCTGCGACATTCAGATGGTAGGGTCAGAATTTGGCGTCAACAACATGAAAGCATGGATCCATCCTGCCTTGTATCAACGGTTCAGGCTGGTGGTGGTGGTGTAATGGTGTGGGGAATATTTTCTTGGCACTCTTTTGGGCCCCTTGGTACCAATTGAGCATCGTTGCAACGCCACAGCCTACCTGAGTATTGTTGCTGACCATGTCCATCCCTTTATGACCACAATGTACCCAACTTCTGATGCTACTTTCAGCAGGATAATGCTCCATGTCATAAAGCTGGAATCATCTCAGACTGGTTTCTTGAACATGACAATGACTTCACTGTACTCAAATGGCCTCCACAGTCACCAGATCTCAATCCAATAGAGCATCTTTGGGATGTGGTGGAACGGGAGATTCGCATCATGGATGTGCAGCCGACAAATCTGCACCAACTGTGTGATGCCATCATGTCAATATGGACCAAACTCTCTGAGGAATGCTTCCAGCACCTTGTTGAATCTATGCCACGAAGAATTGAGGCAGTTCTGAAGGCAAAAGGGGGTCCAACCCGTTACTAGCATGGTGGACCTAATAAAGTGGCCGCTGAGTGTATACTATTCTTTACCATAACAGGTGTCATGAAAAATAAAAGTAATGAGGATATTTTAGGATATTAAAGAGTAGAAAGTACAGATAATTACATGAAAATGTAGGAAGTAGAATGAAAATAATTACTAATAGTTAAAATCTAATTATTCAATGAAATAAACTACACAAGCAAAGAAAGTGACACTCAAGACACACAAACAAGCAAAAGAACATGAAATCAACAGAATCCAAACATCATGTGCATCAGTATCAAGTTTGTTGACCCATGAACTGAATGTCAGGTTTACCACAGTATAGACGAACAGAACCAGAACAGATAAATGCACAGACTAATAGAAAAATACCATTTACAATTTAAATCAAATCATTAAATACATTTTAAAATAATATAATCAATAAAAAGGTTTTTTTTGGTTTTAAAAATTAAGTAAATATAAAATGATCATGTTTCATTGTTCAAATTCATTGATACATAAATACATAAAGGTGTAAACTTGAGGTCATTTCTCGTTTGTTGTTTCTCAGTGTTTAAATCTTATCTGAGTTTATTATCTGATTTGATGGTTGATTCACTGACTGTTACAAATGTGGGAATAAAATGTCATTAAAATGTAGAACGTTGATTCACTATGATGTAGGAGTCAGACAACGAGTTAACTCACTATGATGTAGGAGTCAGACAACGAGTTAACTCACTATGATGTAGGAGTCAGACAACGAGTTAACTCACAATGATGTAGGAGTCAGACAACAAGTTAACTCACAATGATGTAGGAGTCAGACAACAAGTTAACTCACTATGATGTAGGAGTGAGACAACAAGTTAACTCACTATGATGTAGGAGTCACACAACAAGTTAACTCACTATGATGTAGGAGTCACACAACGAGTTAACTCACTATGATGTAGGAGTCAGACAAGTTAACTCACTATGATGTAGGAGTCAGACAACAAGTTAACTCACTATGATGTAGGAGTCAGACAACAAGTTAACTCACTATGATGTAGGAGTCAGACAACAAGTTAACTCACTATGATGTAGGAGTCACACAACAAGTTAACTCACTATGATGTAGGAGTCACACAACAAGTTAACTCACTATGATGGAGGAGTCAGACAACGAGTTAACTCACTATGATGTAGGAGTCAGACAACAAGTTAACTCACTATGATGGAGGAGTCAGACAACGAGTTAACTCACTATGATGGAGGAGTCAGACAACGAGTTAACTCACTATGATGTAGGAGTTAGACAACGAGTTAACTCACAATGATGTAGGAGTCAGACAAGTTAACTCACTATGATGTAGGAGTCAGACAACGAGTTAACTCACTATGATGTAGGAGTCAGACAAGTTAACTCACTATGATGTAGGAGTCAGACAACAAGTTAACTCACTATGATGTAGGAGTCAGACAACAAGTTAACTCACAATGATGTAGGAGTCAGACAACGAGTTAACTCACTATGATGTAGGAGTCAGACAACAAGTTAACTCACTATGATGTAGGAGTCAGACAACGAGTTAACTCACTATGATGTAGGAGTCAGACAACGAGTTAACTCACTATGATGTAGGAGTTAGAAAACGAGTTAACTCACAATGATGTAGGAGTCAGACAACAAGTTAACTCACTATGATGTAGGAGTCAGACAACGAGTTAACTCACTATGATGTAGGAGTCAGACAACAAGTTAACTCACTATGATGTAGGAGTCAGACAACGAGTTAACTCACTATGATGTAGGAGTCAGACAACGAGTTAACTCACTATGATGTAGGAGTCAGACAACAAGTTAACTCACTATGATGTAGGAGTCAGACAACAAGTTAACTCACTATGATGTAGGAGTCAGACAACGAGTTAACTCACTATGATGTAGGAGTCAGACAACAAGTTAACTCACTATGATGTAGGAGTCAGACAACAAGTTAACTCACTATGATGTAGGAGTCAGACAACGAGTTAACTCACTATGATGTAGGAGTCAGACAACGAGTTAACTCACTATGATGTAGGAGTCAGACAACCAGTTAACTCACTATGATGTAGGAGTCAGACAACGAGTTAACTCACTATGATGTAGGAGTCAGACAACAAGTTAACTCACTATGATGTAGGAGTCAGACAACAAGTTAACTCACAATGATGTAGGAGTCAGACAAGTTAACTCACTATGATGTAGGAGTCAGACAACAAGTTAACTCACTATGATGTAGGAGTCAGACAACAAGTTAACTCACTATGATGTAGGAGTCAGACAACGAGTTAACTCACTATGATGTAGGAGTCAGACAACAAGTTAACTCACTATGATGTAGGAGTCAGACAACAAGTTAACTCACTATGATGTAGGAGTCAGACAACAAGTTAACTCACTATGATGTAGGAGTCAGACAACGAGTTAACTCACTATGATGTAGGAGTCAGACAACGAGTTAACTCACTATGATGTAGGAGTCAGACGAGTTAACTCACTATGATGTAGGAGTCAGACAACAAGTTAACTCACTATGATGTAGGAGTCAGACAACAAGTTAACTCACTATGATGTAGGAGTCAGACAACGAGTTAACTCACTATGATGTAGGAGTCAGACAACAAGTTAACTCACTATGATGTAGGAGTCAGACAACAAGTTAACTCACTATGATGTAGGAGTCAGACAACAAGTTAACTCACAATGATGTAGGAGTCAGAAAACAAGTTAACTCACTATGATGTAGGAGTCAGACAACGAGTTAACTCACTATGATGTAGGAGTCAGACAACGAGTTAACTCACTATGATGTAGGAGTTAGAAAACAAGTTAACTCACAATGATGTAGGAGTCAGACAACAAGTTAACTCACTATGATGTAGGAGTCAGACAACGAGTTAACTCACTATGATGTAGGAGTCAGACAACAAGTTAACTCACTATGATGTAGGAGTCAGACAACGAGTTAACTCACTATGATGTAGGAGTTAGAAAACAAGTTAACTCACAATGATGTAGGAGTCAGACAACAAGTTAACTCACTATGATGTAGGAGTCAGACAACAAGTTAACTCACTATGATGTAGGAGTCAGACAACGAGTTAACTCACTATGATGTAGGAGTCAGACAACAAGTTAACTCACTATGATGTAGGAGTCAGACAACGAGTTAACTCACTATGATGTAGGAGTCAGACAACGAGTTAACTCACTATGATGTAGGAGTCAGACAACGAGTTAACTCACTATGATGTAGGAGTCAGACAACGAGTTAACTCACTATGATGTAGGAGTCAGACAACAAGTTAACTCACTATGATGTAGGAGTCAGACAACGAGTTAACTCACAATGATGTAGGAGTCAGACAACAAGTTAACTCACAATGATGTAGGAGTCAGACAACGAGTTAACTCACTATGATGTAGGAGTCAGACAACAAGTTAACTCACTATGATGTAGGAGTCAGACAACGAGTTAACTCACAATGATGTAGGAGTCAGACAACAAGTTAACTCACAATGATGTAGGAGTCAGAAAACAAGTTAACTCACTATGATGTAGGAGTCAGACAGGTGTGTGTGGAGGGACAGGAAGGTGCACAGTGTTTGCGCCACATCTCTCTGCTGTTGTGCGCTGAACATCTCTGAACATCTGGATCCAGCTGCTGGGAGCTGAGTGGAGTTCTGAGTAGAAACACGCTGTTTTTATGTCTTCACCATAGCATGTTTAGTTTAACATGCTACATGCTACATATACTTCCACTCGAAGGCACTGACGGTGCGTTCACGTGCTCCTCTATAGTTGGTTTTCCGCACACTTCTAAGTTCCAGTTGCATTACCGCCACCACCTGGACTGGAGGGTGTTTATATGCAGGCTCCATATATTATCCATGTTTACAAACGTCTTTTTTTTCCTGCAACACGATCAATAAGTCTCTGCTTCAACCACATCTCCACAAATCTGTGGAAATGTGAGCGCGACTCCAGAGACTGGACTCGACTGCGTGTGTCGCCTGATGCAGGAATAACGACGCACCAAAGATAAAGTGTTAAACCAGCATGTCTAAACAGAGAGAAGTTGTATAACAGGATGTTGAATGTTCATTTAATATGACAAATAAAACGTTTATTTAGACTCTTTATTGTGTCGGAAACTCCTACTGTCCCCACTTTGAAAAAACTTTATTAAACACACTCCAGACTGTCATCACGTTTTTGCACACCTCCAGGGGGGGCGACACGGTGGAGCAGGGGTTAGTTCTGTTGCCTCACAGCAAGAAGGTCGCAGGTTCAAGACCTCCTTGGTCCTGGGTCTGGGACCTTTCTGTGTGGAGTTTCATGTTCTCCCTGTGTCTGTGTGGGTTTTCACCAGGTACTCCGGCTTCCTCCCACAGTCCAAAAACATGCTGAGGTTAATTGGAGACTCTAAATCACCGTAGGTGTGAGTGTGTGAATGGTGTGTGTGCCCCACGATTGGCTGGAGTTCACCAATAAAACATTTCAGATCTTCTCTTCTTACTGTATTCAATTGATTAGTCATGCACTACAATTTATTAATATCCTAGAATTCCAATTCTTTATCAGGAGACCTTTAGCAGATATGACATTAAAATGTGATTAATTCGATTAATTAGCACAGCACTAATATACATATATATAATCAAAATAAGTAAATCTGTTTAACTTCTCAAACAAACAAAAGTACAGTCACTCATGTTGAATAAATGTATAACTTAAAAGTATAATGAGTGATTTTAATATTGACCAAAGTAACCGTGGTAATAATTTCTTCCATTCCCAAGCAGCAGCTGCCTGCTATAAGGCTATTAGTGATAAATCCTGGTGTGATCTGCTCATTACCTCCACCACATCCTACTGAGCAGCATCAGAAGGTACATTACACAGGACAAATAAAATAAATCAAGGATTCAGTACAGGGGTCTGTAATAAAAATATAAAAGGTATATATACAGGATAAAAATAAAATAGAAAAAAAATAATACTTATTAAAGACCAGAAATAGTAAGTACAATACGAAACAGGCAATTCTAGACAGAGTAAAATATACTACAAATATGAAATTATAGACAGATAAGAACAACAACAACAACAATAACAACAACAATAATAACAACAACAATAATAACAACAACAACAAGCAGGGTGACACGGTGGAGCAGGGGTTAGCGCTGTTGCCTCACAGCAAGAAGGTCACAGGTTCAAGACCTCCTTGGTCCTGGGTCTGGGACCTTTCTGTGTGGAGGTTCATGTTCTCCCTGTGTCTGTGTGGGTTTTCTCCAGGTTCTCCAGCTTCCTCCCACAGTCCAAAAACATGCTGAGGTTAATTGAAGACTCTAAATCACCGTAGGTGTGAGTGTGTGAGTGAATGGTGTGTGTGCCCCACGATTGGCTGGAGACCATCTGGGGTGTGGAGCAGGGATCTGCCTCTCGCTGTAATGTGCTGGGATTGGTTCCTGCAGACCATGTGACCCTAATGAGGAATATGCAGGTCTAGAAAATGACTGACAACAACAAGCAGTCCAACAGTTTCTATGGTTCCTATGTGTCCGTGAAGGCATCACATGACCCGGATGTGGACGGTTGGTTGTGAACAGGAAGTGGCAGCGTGTCCACGTGCTACAGGTCAGCTGATTTTCTGTTTAGCAGAGTTACCTCGCTGGTTTTCTGATAGTGTCGATATGACGCTTTTATTTCCACGGACACGTTTAGACGACGTTTTCTGTTAAATGTCCGTCTGTGAGTTTAAATAACGGCGAAGCAGCGCAGTTAACGGCTAACAGCTAACGTCCGCTGACGTCACAAAGACATCTACATACATGTTGATGAACTGACTTCAGTTTCCAGGTCTGGGATCATTTTAAAACTCAACACAACAATTTAGTTTGTTTCTGCCATTTTAAAGTGTAAACTGTCTGTTGTGATGTTTTATTCTGTGACAGTAAATTGAATTTATCTGATTCATTGTTGCAGGAGACAAACAACACGAGTATTTGGTCAATATCGAAATCACATTTATTTAAACGCTCATGTTTTAATCTTAATTTTATTAGTTTTTATTCAGCATAAGTGCTGTGCTTTAGTTTGAGATGTTAAACAGAGGGAAATGCTGATTAGTGTGTGTGTGTGTGTGTATACACTAAATAGCATTTCACTGTATCATAGATGATTTACTAATATAATGTATATAATGTAATATCATGTGGTCTAACCCGAACAACTTAAATTATATCTATTGTAAACACATGCTATTAACTAGTTTTATATTCTAGGTGGTTTATAGATTTATAATTTATCATTCTATTTGCGGTTACACTATATGACATTGCTTGGCAAAACATTGTGATTTTTGTCAAAATAAAAAAAGTTATACAAATAGACTTTGAACAAAACAAGAAATCAACCTGAACACAGAATGTACATTTATAGACCTGATTAATGGTTGATAAAACTGGATTTTAAAATGTTTGACTTACAGGTACTAACCAGACATTTGTCACTCCATTAACATTCATAACTGCTCTTAATTGTGAAATGAAAAATGTCAAAATATCATTTGGTCTTGATCAAATGATTTTGGAGATGTTTGACACGTAAAACGACATCGTGATTAAACTTCCATTAACTGCACAGCCTTCGCTGAACTATCGTTCTGTTTAGATGTTGTACTGTTGGAGACAGGGTCTGATAACATTTGGTTTGGTTTATTATGCAGGATGATGAATCTCTCTGGTTTCCACTGATGCTGGTTCTGGTTCTGGTTCTGTTGGAGTTTAACTGGTGTTAACCATGTCAGACATCTTCATCAATATCTGCGACACCAAACAACCTCTGAAGGGTGACGGAAGGAAGAGGAAAGACAGGTGTTTCTTTAAAAAGAAGTGGCACCTGGACCACAGGAGGGTCCGGTCCAGACAGGACCAGAAAGGAACATCCTCCAACAACCCGTCGCTTCCTTCTGGTTTACCTGGTTCAGGCGGGGAGTGGTCCGGTTCTCCTGCGGCCTCCCTGAACGCCACTGTGCTGAACCGGGGTGGCCGTGAACAGCCTAAAGGACCCGTGAGCAAGGAGTCGGCGGCCCCCGGCCCTGCTGGCCCGCCAGCCAGCGGCCGCAAACCCACGGCGGTTCCTGCTGGCCGAACCTCAGCGGGACTCCCCACCAAGTACCTCGCCATGGACTGTGAGATGGTCGGCACGGGCCCCAAGGGCCGCGTCAGCCAGCTGGCTCGCTGTAGCATCGTATCCTACGAAGGAGATGTGGTCTACGACAAATACATCAACCCCTCGGCACCCGTCACCGACTACCGGACCCGCTGGAGCGGCATCCGCCGCAGCGACTTGGTCAAAGCCACGCCCTACCCAGAGGCCAGGAAGGAGGTGACGTAGAACTGTAGCAGTCCTAATAAAATGAAATATTACAATATAATCCAACATAATCTAGATAGATGCACCATAGATATGCTACAGTGAGTAGAGTAGATTATTAATAAAGTTACAGAGCAGTAAAATAGTTGAATTTAATGTTTGAATCATTGTGTAAAACAACAGCAGAACCACTGCTGCTGCTCATGTTTCTATTGATAATCAGTCATTTAACAGTCAAAGTGGTCATGTTCAGTTGATTAAAATGATGAATAATCATGACATATTTTATATTAATATATGTTCTATCTATATTACCTGGCCTGTAAAGGGGCAGAAACTTTCCATGAGAACTTAAACTGAGGAATTCTGGAAAATATTCACTTCAATAGATTGTGGCTTCCATGGATCTGGTTTTATCTTGGTATTGGATGGTGTTATTAAGGTATTATTAGCTTTATAGCACATTTCTACAGGGTAATGGTGAATGTTCAGGTCCCAGCTGGTCCACCACAGTGTTTTATTGGTGCTGGATTGTGTTTTTGCTGAGTTTTACAGTCGTTATCAGTGTCGTAGTATCTGTAAAGCAGCGATCGTCGTGACGATGGGTGAATCTAATTAAAATAATGTAGTTGTTTGAGCCAAGATTACACTTTAAAATAAAAAAATATATATATTTAAATATATATAAAATTAAAATTTTATATATATAGGGTTAGGGTTATGTACAAATGTAGAAACCTGCAGTGATTGTTATTGTGAAATTAGTTTTCATTTGTTCTTTTTGTGTTTGAATTTGGCTTAATTTTCCCTGAAGTTCCATCATTTTAGACTGGTCACTATAAAACCAGAACAATAAACGTTAAAATGTTTAGGAAACACATCAATACAAAATCTTCCTAATAGTGGTCATTAATAGTTTAATAATCATTAGTAATCGTTCTTGTACCATTAACAACTATTCTGAGTTCATGTATTGACAGTCCACAACCCAAAGATCATCAGTTTACTATTAGAGACTAAAGAAACCAGGAAATGATCAGAGAAGAGAAGCTGCAACCAGAGAATTGAGACGTTTTCTACTGAATAAATGACTCTAATCAATTAATTGATTATCAAAAAAGGTGTCAATGTAAAAGTTGGAAGCTAATTGATTAATTGATTAATTGTCTAATTGTTGCAGCTGTACCTGTTGTGTGTGGTAGTTGTTTAACTAATATTAATATGATGATATTGGTGGTGTGTGGCAGATCCTGAGGCTGCTGATGGGGAAGGTGGTGATTGGCCACGCCATCCACAACGACTTCAAGGTGCTGGGCTACTCTCACCCCGCTGTCCTGACCAGGGACACGTCTCGCATGCCGCCACTCAACCGCAGGGCCGGATTTGCTGACAACGAGTGTGCTTCACTGAAGAGACTCACCAAGGCCATCTTCAACCGCGAAATCCAGGTGTGTGTGTGTGTGTGTGTGTGTTCTTGTTCGTTCTGGACTACAGGTCACCTGATTAAAAGGTGCATGCTCCGATTTAAGAAAGAAAATCAAGTTTTCAGATTCACGTCCATTCCCTAGATTTAAACAAATAAAACAGTGTGTTATTCTTCTTAAATATTGTTCAGATATTTACCCAGAAAGATATTACAGGTGAGATTTCTAAAAACTTTATTTAATCCCTAAACATGAATTCCATACCTACATATTGTAGGTGTTTTTATAACTTTAAACTTAATAACTTATAACATGCCTAACTAACTTATAACATAGACCACATACAGCATCGTACCACAACAAGTCACTCATCACCTTCTTCATGTTTCTCCTCTGCACTAAAACCACCCAACTCCTTTAATTCAGTGAATTAACCAGGATCTCATCCCTCACTACAGTCCCCTCCTTTCTATGTCACCTGAGTGGCCGCCGTCGTCTTCTTGGTGCAGCAGCCCAGCCTTTCTAAACCCGTTGGTGATGGTTGATGTTTTGACACGGCTCCACACATTTAGGATCCACTGGCAGACTAGAGTGAAAGATGCTCTGCGCATTCTTCCTGTTTTAGTAAAAGATCTCTTGCCGCTTGTCACCCAAGTCTCCCACTCTTCACCCAGTGCCACTTTAAATGCCCGCTTCACGCTGATGTCCAGTGGCTGGAGATACTTAGTGGTGCCCCCAGGGATCACAGCTGGAGTAGAGTTTGTGCTCTTGATGGCAGCCGTCACAGGATCTGTTACATGGGCTCTCATGCTGTCCATAACGAGCAATGGGTTTTTTTTCTGAGAAAAAAGCCTCCTGGTCGCTTTGAGTAACACTCTCTGAGCCAATCCTTCATTAGGCTCTCTGTCATCCAACCTTTCTGATTGACTTTCACCACAATTTCCTTTGGGAATTTTTCTTTTGACATTGTCAGCCGCTTAAAAATGACCATCGGTGGAAGCTTTAGTCCTGATGCTGCGCTGCTCAGAACACAGCTAAAATGTGTCCTCTGGTGGCCGCTTGTCTTCAGTGTGATGGAGGAATCCCCTTTTTTATTTACGGTCCGAGTGAGAGGCAGGTCGAGTGTCAGAGGTACTTCATCCATATTTATCATTTCTTCTGGCCCGATGGTATTCTCCGCTATCTTCGTTTCAGTGAACGTGCAGAATGCAGAAAGTTTCTCCTCATAGTCGGGAGGGAGCTGCTGGCACAAAGTGGTGCGTGCCCTAACTGACAGGCTTTTCCTTCTAATAAATCTAAAACACCAGGATGGCCCACCTTTAACATCTTCTATTTTCATCTGGGTTGCGATTGCTTTAGCCTTGAGTCTGATTTGTACAGTGGAAACACCGCGTCTGCCTGCTCTCTGTGTGTTAACCCAGTCCTCCAGAAAGTTTTCAAGCTCGGGCCATCCGCTGTGATTACCTCTGAAAGCTTTGGTTGTCTTTTTGCACTGGCTCAGTTCTTCTTGCTGGTGCCTCCACTTTCTCCCCATTGATTCATTTACCGTATTTTCTGGACTATAAGTCACATTTTTTTCCATAGTTTGGCCGGGGGTGTGATTTATACTCCGGAGCGACTTATATGTGTGAAATTATTAACACATTATTACCGGTATATAATTTCACATGTTATTTTCACACTAAACCTCCAGAGGGCACTCTAGGCTTGTGTTGATAATTTCAACATTGGCAGTAACTTTGAACAACAACTGAGAAGAGCTGAACAAAAACGGCACCGAAAAGAAAATCATATTCTGCAGATTACAAGCTGCAAGTAGTAAAATATGATGTCATCGACGTAGAAGAGGAAGTGCCGCGTCTTCTACCTATGGAGTTAGAGGAGTTGATGACAAGTGACACCGAGGATGAAGATTTCATTGGGTTTTAGTGACTGGGTATTTGGAGTGACACGGATGGTTTTGGTAAACTTCTTAGCGTGTTATTGATGCTATAGTTAAACTTCTTAGCGTGTTATTGATGCTATAGTTAAACTTCTTAGCGTGTTATTGATGCTATAGTTAAACTTCTTAGCGTGTCATTGATGCTATAGTTAAACTTCTTAGCGTGTCATTGATGCTATAGTTAAACTTCTTAGCGTGTTATTGATGCTATAGTTAAACTTCTTAGCGTGTTATTGATGCTATAGTTAAACTTCTTAGCGTGTCATTGATGCTATAGTTAAACTTCTTAGCGTGTTATTGATGCTATAGGTAAACTTCTTAGCGTGTTATTGATGCTATAGGTAAACTTCTTAGCGTGTTATTGATGCTATAGTTAAACTTCTTAGCGTGTTATTGATGCTATAGTTAAACTTCTTAGCGTGTTATTGATGCTATAGTTAAACTTCTTAGCGTGTTATTGATGCTATAGTTAAACTTCTTGGCGTGTTATTGATGCTGTAGTTAAACTTCTTGGCGTGTTATTGATGCTATAGTTAAACTTCTTAGCGTGTTATTGATGCTATAGGTAAACTTCTTAGCGTGTTATTGATGCTATAGTTAAACTTCTTAGCGTGTTATTGATGCTATAGTTAAACTTCTTAGCGTGTTATTGATGCTATAGTTAAACTTCTTAGCATGTTATTGATGCTATAGTTAAACTTCTTAGCGTGTTATTGATGCTATAGTTAAACTTCTTAGCGTGTTATTGATGCTATAGTTATGGTAATAACTCTTAATATGTTGTGTTAAGGGTTAGGGTTGTGTTTTTATGTAACATCAGCACCGTTCAGCCTGTTGTTGCCTCTATTTTTATTTTAAATTGTTCTTCATTTAAATTTAAATGTCTGTTCTTGGTGTTGGATTTTATCAAATAAATTGTGGTAACTCGTCAAAACAAAGGACAACAAACACAGATGTTGAGTTTCTTTTTATCGAGACAACAACAATCCATTCCTTCCAGTCCCGGGGAGAACGACAACTCACGCATGTGCAGAAACTTCACTCTTCTTCAGTAAACCTTCTTGCCACAATGATCACACAGCGACACCCACTGGATAAACAATCCTAATTACCTCTGCTTCACAACATAAATTTCCCCCCAAAATGCAACTTATACTCCAGTGAAACTTCTGTTTTTTTCTTCTTTATTATGTGTTTTATGGCCGCTGCGACTTGTACTCCAGAGCGACTTCTAGTCCGGAAAACATGGTAAGCCAGGATTACAGGTGCAAACTCAATTTCCTTCTTTAACTGCCAGAGATATCGCTTTTAGCTCAAAAGCTGCATCATAAGCTTTTCTTCTAGCATTTTCCATGTTGATGAGGGTTAGTACAAATGACTGATTTGCAATAACTGAAGTTGTGATTAATCATACAATTTCATTGGTCCTCTGTGAACTACTCATTCATTTTATTGGTCTACTGTTACTGGGGAAAATGTTCTTCCCATTTTCCAATGTTATTCCTGGGATCTGTTGGAGCCTCTCTCCCAGTCTGGGGGTCACTGCACCAAGTGTTCCTACTACCACAGGGGGTCACGCTGCCTTGACCTGTTCCAGTTGTTCTTTCAACCCTTGGTACTGTTCAACCTCTTTGTGTTCCTTCTTTCTGATGTTGGATCAGCTGGTGTCTCCACATCTATCTCCACTTCTTCTGACCTTTGTCCACCACCACTATGTCTGGTTTAACCAGGAGCTGTTTGAAGTCCAACAGAACCTTGGCATTGCTGTTCTCAGCTACCTTCTGTGACCCGGCCCATTGGGATGTGGGTTCTTCTATTCCATCCTGGGTCCAGATGTTCCTGTCCACTATTCCAGCTGCCTGGTTGTACCTCTCCATGTAGCTGACCCAGCTGGCATCTTCCACCCTGAACTATGAGCTGGATTGTCTCATCTCTGACCAGTCTGACCGTGGGTCTGATCTACTGTGGTAGATCCTGGTCTTTATGGTTTTGGTACCTCGGTTCTGTTCTGGTGCTGCCATGATTAGTTCCTCTGAGCTGTCTAAAAGTTCAGCCTTTAACAGACACTGGGAGGTCTTTTCCATATCAGCCACTTCTTCAGTTTGATGGTGGTACATTCCATGTAGGGACTAATCCCTCCACGTTGGCTGCTTCTCTTCCTCTGAACTCTCACTGGGTCTCTGCTGCCTGAGGCTTCACTCAGCAGTTCATCCTTAGTGGACATTTTCCAGATGGATTCTTGATGTTCCATGTTTCATCCTGGATCTTCTTTCTGCTTAGTGTTCAGGGTTCTGGATCTGGGTCAGACCCCTCCATGCATGGTGAGGAGCTTTCTAGTCTTGATATCAGTGTCTTCTATCTCCTCCTCTGTCCAGCTATGATCCCAGCAGGGAGTCTGATGACCAGCAGACATGGTGATGGCCTGGTCTTGTTCTGACTTCTCAGAACTCTTCTTCCTCTCTGGAGGTGTTTGGTTGTGGCTGAGAAGAGTCAGTCCCAGGAACCACTGAGATACTGAAGAACCTGAAGAAGTCCCAGGTCTGTGGTAGAAGATCCCAGACCCTGACCCAGGAGGTTATTAGTCTCAATTAATGTTGGCAGTTGATTAAAAAAATCAATCGAATTAATTACAGGATTTTATAATTAATTAATCAAATTAATCACATTTTAATGTCATATCTGCTAAAGGTCTCCTGATAAAGAATTTGAATTCTAGGATATTAATAAATTGTAGTGCAAGACTAATCAATTGAATACAGTAAGAAGAGAAGATCTGAAATCCAAAAGTAAAGGTCCAGCACATTAAACCAGTTAGACCAGGTGCATTATTCAGAAATGTAAAACAAATACAGTGATTCAGTTAAATAAATAAAATTCTGAAATCAAATAGGCGATTAAGCTCAATATAGCAATTAAAAAATGAATAATAGAAGTCGTATATTCTGCGCTGCATTGTACCAACATCATTTTTGTCTGTGAGAGCAAACGCGTGTGGTTTGAACCAATCAGAATTAGCGATGCTGATAACGTGACCACGTGTCCATCGGCCAACCAGAAACGCATTTGTTCAGCTCGGCTCGCCTCGCGTTGCATAGCAACCAGAGAGGCGCTCAGACTTGTTGCTCCGTACCAAACGGCACAGACAGACACCGAAACAGTGTAATTACACTGAAACGAGCCACTGGAATTGTTGCAGCACTCGGATAATGTAACTAATGTGACTTTAATGCATCGTTTTCTTTAACATGGGATGTTGACAGGGAGCTTCTTCCCCTTTTTTAACGTGAAACTTTTAATGGAATGTAGTTCCGGACAGTTCCGGTTCACTTTCACCCCTGAGCTCACCACCGTTGATACTCATAATTAATTGCGTTAAATTTTTTAACGCGTTAAATTGCGGCGTAATTAATGAATCGAATTAAAACATTAAAATGACAGCTCTAGTCTCAATACGATATATAACATTCACAATACAGATCCTGTTATTTCTATAACAATCTTCGTTTTGTTATCTGACACCCATGTGACACCTTCAAACCACACATCACAACAAATGATAGATATAAAAACAACAAAAACACAGAACCAATAATCACATGTTGAATAATGACTGAAAAGACAGAAGTAAACAGAAAAGCTGTCCTATATACCAACCCCTAGAAAAACAGATCATCAGTCACACTTTAGTTTCAAAACTAGATTTACAAAGCATTTCCTAAAAATGAAAAGAGAATAAGGTGAATTTAACTCGCATCTCCTTTTCATCTCTTTTTTTGTTCAGTAACTTTGTAAAAAGCTCAGAGGTTAGACAGAGTCTCCTGAAATAAAAAGAACCTCTGTGTTGAGTCAGGAGCATGTTGGATTTAGCTGTGAATATAAAACTTGCATGATGATACAACAAATCATCAACATTTTAACATGACCATGTGTAAAAGGTGTGTGTGTCATCACAGTAATCCCAACGATTAGTGCCATGTTTGGCTGCTTTGGTTATTATTGAATCTAAGGTGGTTTTAAAGGTGGATCCACACAGTTGGATGAATAGACAACAATTACAATATTTAGGAGTCACAACTTCTCTTTAAAGACATAAAACACAGCAAATAGAATTAAGTTGAGTTTGTCCAACTTGATGTTTAGTAGAATCTAAGTGAGCAAATGATATTTTGACTCAGTGATCACATGTTCATCATCAGCCTATAAAACATCACTAGAGATGATTAAACCGTTTATAAACTCAAACTGAAACTACTGGATAAAAAACAATATATTAACAATATTTAGACCATTGTTAAATCCACTGACTCTACTTTAAATGATCGAATCTTCCACAACAAAGCAGCTCCTCCATTAAAAGAATTAGTGATCAGCTTCTAGAGGAGACTGGAGTTCCTGTTAGAAAGAACCATTTTCTCTTGCTGCTTCTCAAACCTGGAATTTACCAGTAAATAACACATGAACTCTGACCTGTTTTACTACTAATGTCTAATCTACAGGAAGAACTAAACTGTTGCTACAACCAGGAATAAACCCGGAGAACATTGAACATCCAGCTCTCAGTATTATAATCACCTTCCCATGTTTTATCATTCTGTTTATGTCAATGATCTAATCTGTTTGAATCTTAATCATCTTCTGCTTTCTCTAATTATTTTCTGTTATTTTTCTGATTCTCATGTTGGTGACATCAACCTGTCAGTGGAGACTAGGGATGAAATCAGCTGTTGGCTGGAATCTGCATATTTACTCATATATGTTCATTAATATGCATTATCCCTGTTTTAAATAAACTCTAATTCTATTTTATAATGTTATCTTTATGAAATAGGCCACAGAATTCTGAAACAAAATGCCATGTGTCCATTTTAAACCCAGTCACTTGTGCTGTTGTCGTCCTCCTCTGTGTCGTAGACTGGGAGGAAAGGCCACTCGTCTGTGGAGGACGCCAGGGCCACGATGGAGCTCTACAGGCTGGTGGAGGCCGAGTGGGAGAGGACCATGGCCTCCAAATAACAGGCCAGACGGATGGAGAGAGGGATGGACAGATGGACATTACACAGACTGGCATTCAGACAGTTGGTGTGGTTCAGACGACCACTCACAGCATTCATCATTCATTTTATTCTGTTGATGTGAATGACGACACCTGGAGTAGAACCACCTCCACCTGCTGATGAGCAGCTGCCTCATTATTCTGAACACCAGTAACCGTTGATTCATTCTCAGGGTTGTTTCTAAACTGCTCCTTCCTGCCACTAGGGGCAGCTGTGTCTCTGTTCTGCAACACACCTCTGGGATCTCACAAAAAATGTTTTTTACACAGTGGTGTGTTTTAATCTTCTTTAATGATGCTGAAATTTTAGAGTTAACTCTTTTTATTTCCCCCCCCCCCCCCCCAAGTGTTGAAAGCAGACGCCTTGAATAAATTCCTGCTGGTACGGTGCAAAAGCTTTAGACACTCAAACTAAAGGCAGTTGCCATGAATAGTTTTTTATTATTTAACTTCACACTAGTTTCTGAATTGTACTGTGGAGACCAGAGCAGTGCCTACAGCTTTTGCACAATACTGTTTATATAGTAAAAACAAGATTATGAAATGTAATCATTACAAAATATAACATGATATTCTGTTGAAATATTCCCTCTAGAATTGAAAGTGATGCATGGATCCAGGCTTGATGTTGTCAGCCTTTTAGGACAAAAAACTAAAAAAAGGTTGGTCAGTTAAATCTGCTGTTTTCTAATATAAATACCTACTTTCAAGTCCAGTACATTGTATTTGTATAACATCATAAATCAGGGGCTTTACAGTTTGTCCAACAGCAATACTCAGTTCATACAGTTTACTATGCAACGTTAGAAGAGTTGTCTGTAACTTCAATAAAGGAAACAGGTCGAGTCTGGAGCCTTAACTCTTTACTGCCTGAAACATATAGCTGTAAAGTCTGGACTCACCTTCTCATCAATGTGTTTTCTTTATTTTCAGGACTATTTCCATTGTAGATTCTCAGTGAAGGCATCAAAACTATGATTGAACACATGTTTATGGTGTTATGTACTAAACAAAAAGGTGAAATAACTGAAAACATGTTTTATATTCTAGTTTCTTCACCCTTTGCTCTGATTACTGCTTCACACGCTTGTCATTCTCTTGATGAACCATTTCAGGTGGTTTTCACTTCATAGTTGTACCTCATCAGGGTTAATTATTGGAATTTCTTGCTTTATTAATCAGGTTCATACCCTGAAAAAGTTCCTGACTTCTGGCTTTATTTCCACATTATGTGACCCATAGAGACTGATCAGTGCATTTCTGTTTAATTCAACTCATTTAGGGGATTTATTCCTGTCAAGTTTTTCCCCTGGATGACAGACCTACAGAAGTAAGTTTGCTGTCAGCCAGCCTCTTTATTAGTATGGAAATGAGTTAATAAAGAGAGAGCTAATATAGTGTTCCATACCTGTATATTCTCAATATTCCAAACCATAAAACAAATTAATCCATAACAACTCACTGATATAGGGTTGATATTTCCTTGGTGACTCTTAGGAAAATAAAGATTGTACCAATGCTGGACCGCAGTGCTCATTTTGTGCAGGACAGTAGTAGTTTATTTAATTTAACATTGTCTGGTAGTTAGAGTTGGAAATGACCAGGAGTTAGAGCCGAGAAGCGTTAGATACTACAGTGTAAATGCACAGGGAAATGCAGGGGAAGTGAGTGAGCTACTCTGTTCTTCTGTCAATGAACCTGTTCCCCCCCCAAGGTCCATTTACTTTATAAATCATGAATCCTTCTAGTTGAGTAGCAGCAGCAATATGTCCATGTAACTCACCAAAATGTCAACAAAAAACTCAGCTACAAGTCTGTAAATCTGTGGATTTCTGCATTTTTGTGAAACAATTTATGAAATGTACCAAAATCATCTCTGCCTGGACTAAAACATGTAAAACTGGCCTGGTTCATCTTGGAATTCTGACATTTGGTGTAATTACTGATCAGACTTTACTGGTCTTGAGCCTTTGTGACATCAAGCGCTGAGCAGGGCTACTGTCCATGCCTTCCATGGGCGTGTTTCCGCCAGTGGAGAATGGCCATCTGTCCCCTCTGCTTTTGCCTGCTTGCAGAGTGACTTCACTATCTTCACAGCTGACTCGGCCTTGCTGTTTGACTTTGGATGGTGAGGAGATGATGTGACATGGGTAAAACCCCAACTAGATGCAAACTTCTTGAATTGCTCGCAGGCAACCTGGGGACCGATGTCAGTAATCACTTTGTCAGACTGCCCGTAGCATGCAAACTGTGCCCTACAGCGTGCAATGAGTGTGTTGGCTGATAGGTTAGGCGGCAGGTCTATTTCCCAATAATCCAAATAGTGGTCTACCATGATGAGGAATTCTTTACCCGCGTAGGAGTAGATGTCCATACTCACCATTTCCCAGGGGCATGTGGGTATCTGATGCGACATCATGGATTCTCTGCTGATTCCTTGCATACTCATTGCATGTAGAACAGTTGGCCACAAAGTCTTTAATTCCAGCCCTCATGCTTGGCCAGAAGAGTGTGCCTCTGCTTGCCCTCTGTATAGCACACCATTCTACACATTTAGCTCATCCCGGAAAGCCCAGTAGTCCCGCACCGCCAACCGGTGTCCTTGAAGTCAGGTCAGCCGGTTGTGACCACCATCTTCAGCTCTTGGAGTGCGTCATCTGTGTTTGTATGTTGTGCTATTTGGCGGAGAAATCAGTGACATTCAGGTGCTGGGCTTGGTCCAGCTGTGCATACTTGGCTTGGGCTGCACGTGGGATGTGTCTGGCCCTCGGTGCGGTAGGGCAGCATGCCTTAAGGTGTCACTGACGTACATTTCTGGCCCGGGCTGGTACACTAGGTTATAACACTGGAGCTGCATCAGCATTCCCTGTAGACATTTTGACCCAACCCAGTCATGGTGCCACCACTCTGGATAGTGATCGGCTTCGATACATCATAGTATCGGAGAACAGATGTGTTTGAGACCAGTCGCTTTATTTCGCACATCACATCCTCATGTTTGGCTAGCCAGTGCAATTTGGTATCTTTGTCGAGCAGTCTTCAGAGTGGCTCACAGACCTCTGAGAGCTTTGGCAGGAATTTCACAAGGTAGGTGACAAACCCGATGAAGCGCTACACGGCTTTAGCGTCGGTAGAGGGTGGCATCTCCAACACCGCCCACGTCTTCTCTGGATCGATCTTAAGCCCTCCTGAGGATAGTGTGTGTCCGTGGAACTGTACCTCTTATAGTTTGAACTGCAGCTTGCGTTCACTCAATCTCAGCTTCACAGCGCGTGTAGGTTGTTGTCATGGTCATGTTCCGCCTCTGCGCCACCGCACCCGACAACCAGGATATCATTGGCTCGATGCCAGCCAAGCCCACCAGTAATTCGTGCTGTTTGCGTTGGTAGATTTCTGGTGCTGATGGACTTTAAGGTTCTCTTAATGGGTTTAAATGTTTTAGGGGTCTTGGGCCTTCTTATCTTTCTCACTTGCTTTTACCATGTGACGCTTCACAGACCCTCAGGTCCTCCAACACCTTTGATCTATTGTATCCATTTGATCTATTTAATGTATTGTATGATCACAGTGATGCAGGGGTTAGCGCTGTTGCCTCGCAGCAAGGTCACAGGTTCAAGACCTCCTTGGTCCTGGGTCTGGGACCTTTCTGTGTGGAGTTTCATGTTCTCCCTGTGTCTGCGTGGGTTTTCTCCAGGTTCTCCAGCTTCCTCCCACAGTCCAAAAACATGCTGAGGTTAATTGGAGACTCTAAATTGCCCGTAGGTTTGAGTGTGTGAGTGAATGGTGTGTGTGCCCCACGATTGGCTGGAGACCATCTGGGGTGTATCCCTGCTTCTCACCTGTAATGTGCTGGGATTGGCTCCAGCAGACCATGTGACCCTAATGAGGAATAAGCAGGTATAGAAGATGAATGACAATGCAACAAAATTAGGGCTATACACTGTTTAATGAAAATGTGTTCTGTAGTTAAAAAACAAAAAAAGTGTGGTTTTCCTTCATATTATCATTTTGTCACCAGTATTGTACCATCACCAGCTGGACGTAGAAACAACATTGTGGATCCTTTGGTCCTGGAAGGTGAGAGAGCACTGGTTCCTGCTGCCAGTCCAAGACTGGCACATTAATTAATGAACAGGCCCAAAAAACCTGCTGGAGCAGAGAGGCTCAATAATCCTCCATTACAGTGTCCCTATGTCAGAGGAGTTAAACCAGTTTGATCCACATCAGTTTTTAAACAACCTTCGTGGCCGATTGAGAAAAAGATGTTGGAGTTAATGAAGTCGTACAAAGACAACGTGACCAGCGTGTCTCCGTTAACTTCAAACATTTATTCACTTTCAATAAATCACACCAGTCTGTGAAGCTCTGGAGGGGCCACAGGAAATGAGGTGGTGACCAGATCTGGCCCCCGGGCCTCGGGTTGGACACATCTGGACTTTCATGTTGATCTGGTTTCGCCATGCCCTGATTGGTCGACCCAGTCCCACACATGAACGGAGCCGTCGGAGGCAGCGGACAGCAGCGTCTGCGGGCGGTCGGGATGCCAGACGTGTGCGGTGATGGAGACGGGAACGCTGTCAGGTTGTTGGGACGAAACCACGTGTCCACGATGCTCAAACAGAGGCGGGGCTTCCTGAGTCTCCGCCCCCCACAGGGACGTGTCATAGATCTGAACCGCTCCACTGAAACCTGTCAGGAAGAGTTCATATCGTTAATATTACTCAAAGTCTGTGAATTATATCAATGAAAAGCAGTTGTGGGTCAGAGTTAAAACTGCAGCAAAACCTGGTACCAGATTAAAAAGGTTTCAGTCTCACTCGGGTCCAAACGGTACCACACCATGCTACTGGTCTGTGTAGAACACTGGAGGAGGATATACAAACATCTATGTTTTAGATATGTAGCCGATAAATATATATGATTGAGTTAATTTTTTTCCACAGTCAAGTCACCGGAATACTTTAATCCCTGAGGTCAGGGTGTGTATGTGTGTATAGAGAAATCAGTGTGTGCTTTCATTGCTGATCTATAATCTCATTTTGGCTCATCTCTATAATCTCAAATGAGTACTATTAAAATGAATTAATTATGACTGGTGTCTGGACTTGTGATATTAATAAATGCACTTCAAGTATTTTGTATTAATTAGGTGAGTGTGTGACTAAAATCCTTTTGGAGTAAATGAGCAAATCTAAACCATAAAAATACATCACAGTTGAGCCCATTCCCATAACTTTATATAACTTTATCATTTCAGGCATCCCTCCAGCTCTTATGGTTTCAAAATAGACTTTTAATGATTTTCCAGCTGATGCATTTTTGTATTGTTGTCCCTGAAGAACAAACAGTTAAAATGGAAACCAGGGATATAGCATGTATTACTATTACTATTAATATTTAGCTTAGAAATGAAAATGGTGGTGTGGTCTGTGTGTGTGCAGCTAATCAAATAAAAATTATACTGTATTTAGTATATTTATGTATATTGGCCATTTCTGAGCACCTCCCATTCCAACGTGTCCAACCCTAGGCCCCCCCGGGCCTATTTAGCATAGCAACACTAAACCATAGATTCATGAAATAAATCAATAGTTAATAGTGGTTATCAGCAGATTCTGGTATGAGTCTCTACATATCTGTGATGATTTTAATGTTTAATAATTAGACGCTAACAACAATACAACATTATTTCTGCTGCAGCTGATTTTAAATTCTGGTTAAAAATCTGTGTAAATTGTCACCATCACTATTATGAGTGGAGAGGTAATTATCTAATATAATAACATATATAATAATAATAATATGTAGATACATAGATATGATCTTTATAATTGGTCCTTTGAGGGAAACCAGAACACTGATTCCCACGTCCTAACCGTTCATAAACAGCCGACACTATGAAAAAGTTTAAATCGCTAAAATTCTGAAAGTGAATGATTAGTTATGGTCAGGACTGCAGCTGGTAAAGATTTCCCCTTGGGAGTAAGGAAGGAGATTTTTTAAAAGAGGTAGACATGAACAGCTGGATCAGTGTGTGTGAACTGACCCGACACTGAGATGCAGTCAGGCCGGACCGGAGCCCACGCCACGCTGACATCGTCTGGACGGCGGCGCTGCGTGGGTATGTCCAGCTGAGCCCGACACACGGCGCCGCTCGGACGCCTCAAGTCTGAAACCAGCGCCTGTCCTGACGAGGAGACTCGCAGCAGCCTGCAGCCCGACGGGTCGGAACCCGCAGAGCCGTCCGTCCACCAGAGGACTGAGTCGGCAGAGGACACGACCGGAACCGACACCTGAGGAGCAGCCGACGAACGGACGTCTGCGATGAAAACGTTCCCGCTACAACAGCCGGCGAGGAAAACGTCATCAGTCAAGAACTGTAGAGAACTAAGAGGATCTGCTGAGGCCGTCTCTGTTTAAAGAAAACACAAAACTAATGGATGAGTCTGGAACGACTGGAATTACATCAACTATGCTGCAGCATAGAGGACATCATTGCTGATACTCTTCAGACTAGTTTAGAATAGTTTACTCTAGTTTATTCTTCTAAAGCCTAGTTTCTACTTCTTAAGTCTAGTTTATTCTCCTAAAGTCTAATTTATTCTCCAAAAGTCAAGTTTATCCTTCTAAAATCTAGTTTATTCTCCTAAAGTCTAGTTTCTACTTCTAAAGTCTAGTTTATTCTTCTAAAATCTAGTTTCTACTTCTAAAGTCTAGTTTATTCTTCTAAAATCTAGTTTCTACTTCTAAAGTCTAGTTTATTCTTCTAAAGTCTAGTTTATTCTTCTAAAGTCTAGTTTCTACTTCTAAAGTCTAGTTTATCCTTCTAAAGTCTAGTTTATTCTTCTAAAGTCTAGTTTATTCTTCTAAAATCTAGTTTATTCTTCTAAAGTCTAGTTTCTACTTCTAAAGTCTAGTTTATTCTTCTAAAGTCTAGTTTATTCTTCTAAAGTCTAGTTTATTCTTCTAAAGTCTGGTTTATTCTTCTAAATCTAGTTTATTCTACTAAAGTCTAGTTTATTCTTCTAAAGTCTAGTTTATCCTTCTAAAGTCTAGTTTATTCTTCTAAAGTCTAGTTTATTCTTCTAAAATCTAGTTTATTCTTCTAAAGTCTAGTTTATTCTTCTAAAATCTAATTTATTCTCCAAAAGTCTAGTTTCTACTTCTTAAGTCTAGTTTATTCCCCTAAAGTCTAGTTTCCACTTCTAAAGTCTAGTTTATTCTTCTAAAGTCTAGTTTCTACATCCAAAATCTAGTTTATTCCCCTAAAGTCTAGTTTACTCTTCTAAAGTCTAGTTTATTCTCCAAAAGTCTAGTTTCTACTTCTAAAGTCTAGTTTATTCTTCTAAAGTCTAGTTTATTCTCCTAAAGTCTAGTTTGTACTTCTTAAGTCTAGTTTATTCCCCTAAACTCTAGTTTCTACTTCTAAAGTCTAGTTTATTCTTCTAAAGTCTAATTTCTACTTCTAAAATCTAGTTATTCTTCTAAAGTCTAGTTTCTACATCCAAAGTCTAGTTTATTCCCCTAAAGTCTAGTTTATTCTTCTAAAGTCTAGTTTATTCTTCTAAAGTCTAGTTTATTCTTCTAAAGTCTAGTTTATTCTTCTAAAGTCTAGTTTATTCTTCTAAAGTCTAGTTTATTCTTCTAAAGTCGAGTTTATTCTTCTAAAGTCTAGTTTCTACTTCTAAAGTCTAGTTTATTCCCCTAAAGTCTAGTTTATTCCCCTAAAGTCTAGTTTCTACTTCTAAAGTCTAGTTTACTCTTCTTAAGTCTAGTTTATTCCCCTAAAGTCTAGTTTCTACATCCAAAATCTAGTTTATTCCCCTAAAGTCTAGTTTACTCTTCTAAAGTCTAGTTTATTCTCCTAAATTCTAGTTTCTACTTCTTAAGTCTAGTTTATTCTTCTAAAGTCTAATTTCTACTTCTAAAATCTAGTTATTCATCTAAAGTCTAGTTTCTACATCCAAAGTCTAGTTTATTCCCCTAAAGTCTAGTTTATTCCCCTAAAGTCTAGTTTCTCCTTCTAAAGTCTAGTTTATTCTTCTAAAGTCTAGTTTATTCTTCTAAAGTCTAATTTCTACTTCTAAAGTCTAGTTTCTACTTCTAAAGTCTAGTTTATTCTCCTAAAGTCTAGTTTATTCTCCAAAAGTCTAGTTTCTACTTCTAAAGTCTAGTTTATTCTCCTAAAGTCTAGTTTATTCCCCTAAAGTCTAGTTTCTACTTCTAAAGTCTAGTTCATTCTTCCAAAGTCTAGTTTATTCCCCTAAAGTCTAGTTTATTCCCCTAAAGTCTAGTTTCTCCTTCTAAAGTCTAGTTTATTCTTCTAAAGTCTAGTTTATTCTTCTAAAGTCTAATTTCTACTTCTAAAGTCTAGTTTCTACTTCTAAAGTCTAGTTTATTCTCCTAAAGTCTAGTTTATTCTCCAAAAGTCTAGTTTCTACTTCTAAAGTCTAGTTTATTCTCCTAAAGTCTAGTTTATTCCCCTAAAGTCTAGTTTCTACTTCTAAAGTCTAGTTCATTCTTCCAAAGTCTAGTTTATTCTTCTAAAGTCTAGTTTATTCTCCTAAAGTCTAGTTTATTCTCCTAAAGTCTAGTTTCTACTTCTTAAGTCTAGTTTATTCTCCAAAAGTCTAGTTTATTCCCCTAAAGTCTAGTTTCTACTTCTAAAGTCTAGTTTATTCTTCTAAAGTCCAGTTTATTCTTCTAAAGTCTAGTTTATTATCCCGAAGTCTAGTTTATTCTTCTAAAGTCTAGTTTATTCTTCTAAAGTATAGTTTATTCTCCTAAAGTCTAGTTTCTACTTCTAAAGTCTAGTTTCTACTTCTAAAGTCTAGTTTATTCTTCTAAAGTCTAGTTTCTACATCCAAAATCTAGTTTATTCCCCTAAAGTCTAGTTTACTCTTCTAAAGTCCAGTTTATTCTTCTAAAGTCTAGTTTATTCTTCTAAAGTCTAGTTTATTCTTCTAAAATCTAGTTTATTCTTCTAAAGTCTAGTTTATTCTTCTAAAATCTAGTTTCTACTTCTAAAGTCTAGTTTATTCTTCTAAAGTCCAGTTTATTCTTCTAAAGTCTAGTTTATTCTCCCGAAGTCTAGTTTATTCTTCTAAAGTCTAGTTTATTCTTCTAAAGTATAGTTTCTACTTCTAAAGTCTAGTTTATTCTTCTAAAGTCTAGTTTCTACATCCAAAATCTAGTTTATTCCCCTAAAGTCTAGTTTACTCTTCTAAAGTCCAGTTTATTCTTCTAAAGTCTAGTTTATTCTTCTAAAGTCTAGTTTATTCTTCTAAAATCTAGTTTATTCTTCTAAAGTCTAGTTTATTTTTCTAAAATCTAGTTTATTCTTCTAAAGTCGAGTTTATTCTTCTAAAGTCTAGTTTCTACTTCTAAAGTCTAGTTTATTCCCCTAAAGTCTAGTTTATTCCCCTAAAGTCTAGTTTCTACTTCTAAAGTCTAGTTTACTCTTCTTAAGTCTAGTTTATTCCCCTAAAGTCTAGTTTCTACTTATAAAGTCTAGTTTATTCTTCTAAAGTCTAGTTTCTACATCCAAAATCTAGTTTATTCCCCTAAAGTCTAGTTTATTCTCCTAAATTCTAGTTTCTACTTCTTAAGTCTAGTTTATTCTCCTAAAGTCTAGTTTCTACTTCTTAAGTCTAGTTTATTCCCCTAAACTCTAGTTTCTACTTCTAAAGTCTAGTTCATTCTTCCATAGTCTAGTTTATTCTTCTAAAGTCTAATTTCTACTTCTAAAATCTAGTTATTCTTCTAAAGTCTAGTTTCTACATCCAAAGTCTAGTTTATTCCCCTAAAGTCTAGTTTATTCTTCTAAAGTCTAGTTTCTCCTTCTAAAGTCTAGTTTATTCTCCTAAAGTCTAGTTTCTACTTCTAGAGTCTAGTTCATTCTTCTAAAGTCTAGTTTATTATTCTAAAGTCTAGTTTCTACATCCAAAGTCTAGTTTATTCCTCTAAAGTCTAGTTTATTCTTCTAAAGTCTAGTTTATTCTTCTAAAGTCTAGTTTATTCTTCTAAAGTCTAGTTTATTCTTCTAAAGTATAGTTTATTCTCCTAAAGTCTAATTTCTACTTCTAAAGTCTAGTTTCTACTTCTAAAGTTTAGTTTCTACTTCTAAAGTCCAGTTTATTCTTCTAAAGTCTAGTTTCTACATCCAAAATCTAGTTTATTCCCCTAAAGTCTAGTTTACTCTTCTAAAGTCCAGTTTATTCTTCTAAAGTCTAGTTTATTCTTCTAAAGTCTAGTTTATTCTTCTAAAATCTAGTTTATTCTTCTAAAGTCTAGTTTATTCTTCTAAAATCTAGTTTCTACTTCTAAAGTCTAGTTTATTCTTCTAAAGTCCAGTTTATTCTTCTAAAGTCTAGTTTATTCTCCCGAAGTCTAGTTTATTCTTCTAAAGTATAGTTTCTACTTCTAAAGTCTAGTTTATTCTTCTAAAGTCTAGTTTCTACATCCAAAATCTAGTTTATTCCCCTAAAGTCTAGTTTACTCTTCTAAAGTCCAGTTTATTCTTCTAAAGTCTAGTTTATTCTTCTAAAGTCTAGTTTATTCTTCTAAAATCTAGTTTATTCTTCTAAAGTCTAGTTTATTCTTCTAAAATCTAGTTTATTCTTCTAAAGTCAAGTTTATTCTTCTAAAGTCTAGTTTCTACTTCTAAAGTCTAGTTTATTCCCCTAAAGTCTAGTTTATTCCCCTAAAGTCTAGTTTCTACTTCTAAAGTCTAGTTTACTCTTCTTAAGTCTAGTTTATTCCCCTAAAGTCTAGTTTCTACTTATAAAGTCTAGTTTATTCTTCTAAAGTCTAGTTTCTACATCCAAAATCTAGTTTATTCCCCTAAAGTCTAGTTTATTCTCCTAAATTCTAGTTTCTACTTCTTAAGTCTAGTTTATTCTCCTAAAGTCTAGTTTCTACTTCTTAAGTCTAGTTTATTCCCCTAAACTCTAGTTTCTACTTCTAAAGTCTAGTTCATTCTTCCATAGTCTAGTTTATTCTTCTAAAGTCTAATTTCTACTTCTAAAATCTAGTTATTCTTCTAAAGTCTAGTTTCTACATCCAAAGTCTAGTTTATTCCCCTAAAGTCTAGTTTATTCTTCTAAAGTCTAGTTTCTCCTTCTAAAGTCTAGTTTATTCTCCTAAAGTCTAGTTTCTACTTCTAGAGTCTAGTTCATTCTTCTAAAGTCTAGTTTATTATTCTAAAGTCTAGTTTCTACATCCAAAGTCTAGTTTATTCCTCTAAAGTCTAGTTTATTCTTCTAAAGTCTAGTTTATTCTTCTAAAGTCTAGTTTATTCTTCTAAAGTCTAGTTTATTCTTCTAAAGTATAGTTTATTCTCCTAAAGTCTAATTTCTACTTCTAAAGTCTAGTTTCTACTTCTAAAGTTTAGTTTCTACTTCTAAAGTCCAGTTTATTCTTCTAAAGTCTAGTTTCTACTTCTTAAGTCTAGTTTATTCTCCTGAAGTCTAGGTTATTCTTCCAAAGTCCAGTTTATTCTTCTAAATCTAGTTTATTCTTCTAAAGTCTAGTTTATTCTTCTGCTACGTAGCTATAGCATCTTGTTCATTCTTAGTTCTGTGTAGAGGGAACATGTTGGTCTGATGAATCAATGCTTCCTCTCCACAGTATTTATGGCCTGTAAGAGTCATTGATCTGAACTATATGACTATAAAAAAATAATCAGATGAAACATCATCTACTGTTTATCACTTTGTGTCAAACTTACCAAGGACATTGTGGTGTGTGTGTGTGTGTGTGTGTGTGTGTGTGTGTGTGTGTGTGTGTGTGTGTGTGTGTGTGTGTATAGATGTACCCGATCAGTCATTTTTGACCAGAAACACATAATACTACATGTAAATTAATACAATATATTTTAGGTGCTCAAATCTTCTTTGTGGACAAAATCATAGAATCTTAGATGAATCTGATCAAATTTGCCACGTTTATCAGAGACAAAAGGGTTGAGGTTTGAGGGTGAATAGAGATGTAGTGACAGTTCAACTCTCTGGATGTAAAACGGTAGAATCTATGCCCCTGACCCAGAGAACATGTGTGTTTCTATCTCAACATAAAACTGGAGAAGATGAAAGAAGCTGGATGTGTTACCCAGTTTAAACAGAGTGAGTCCTGAGTGGATCTCGGTGAGCTGGATCTGGTTGCTCTGAGCTCCGTGGAGAACATCTGGATCCATGGAGCGTCGAGCTGCGACCCGGCTGCCTCGCTGCAGGTCAGTCATCCTCCCCTCCACACTTCCTGTCCTCCTGATCACATCTACACCACAGAAACACCACAGAAACACCACAAAAACACTTCAATGCACCTCTAAGCTGTAAATAAACTCCCTGTCTGTGATTTGCAGGTTTGCTTAACTCTGCGGTCGTCAATCCTGGTCCAGAAGATCCAATGTGGGTCCAGGTTTTTGTTCCAACCGGCAGTAACAGTCTGATTCTACTAATCAACCATTAACCCATGTGTCCAACCCGAGGCTCGGGGCCAGATCTGGGTCACCACCTCATTTCCTGTGGCCCCTCCAGAGCTTCACAGACTGGTGTGATTTATTTACAGTGAATAAATGTTTGAAGTTAACGGAGACACGCTGGTCACGTTGTCTTTGTACGACTTCATTAACTCCAACATCTTTTTCTCAATCGGCCACGAAGGTTGTTTAAAAACAGGAAAGTTTCTGTTTTTTCCTTATTTTCCTTTGTTGAAGTACATCTGTCTTTACTTCCTGCTACTTTCTATTCTTTAATATTTAGCATAGCAACACTAAACCATAGATTCATGAAATAAATCAATAGTTAATAGTGGTTATCAGCATATTCTGGTATGAGTCTCTACATATCTGTGATGATTTTAATGTTTAATAATTAGACGCTAACAACAATACAACATTATTTCTGCAGCAGCTGATTTTAAATTCTGGTTAAAAATCTGTGTAAATTGTCACCATCACTATTATGAGTGGAGAGGTAATTATCTAATATAATAACATATATAATAATAATATGTAGATACATAGATATGATCTTTATAATTGGTCCTTTGAGGGAAACCAGAACACTGATGTGGATCAAACTGGTTTAACTCCTCTGGTCTAGAGTCATTACTCAGGACCTTCATTAGTAGAATCAAGTTGTTGCTGCTGGTTGGAACAAAAACCTGAACCACATCGGTCCTCCTGGACCAGGACTGATGACCCCTGTCTTAACTCACCTGTGTCGTCTCCTCCCACGTCCCACACCTGCAGGTCAGAGCTCCGCCCATCGTTGGTAATAACACACCTGTTTGATTCATCACTTATTAATCACATTTATTAGACATTATTTTCTCAAATAATATTTTCCAAGTTTTCAAAAAAATATTATTAGATTAGATGTTTGTCTGTGTAGATTCTCACTCATCCAGGTCATTGTAGTCAAGGGTTTTTTAAAAAAGTAGGCAACTGGACTTTTTCTTTGAGCTTGAAGACGTTTCACCTTTCATCCGAAAGGCTTCTTCAGTTCTAGCCTGATGATGGAAACCAGGAGCTATATCTCTGGATCACAGAGGGTGGAGCTATAGACCACACCTCCCATCCCATAACAAAGGGTCACATAGGTCACCCTTCAAGGTGTGAATTTGGATGAGAGTCGTTGTGGTAACGACTCTCATTCCAATTCAAGGGTCCAGTCCAGACAGTCTGGACTGGTCCCAAAAAGCTTACGCCTTGGGTCCACTGTTAGAGGCCACAGAGCAGAGCAAATTATACACAGAGCACAACAACTCCTCAGTGAAAGAATACGACAGGTACACTTCACTACAGACGCACTGAAACAGAAGGGCAACCAGATCCTTCAAAAATTGACAGCACGATTACCAGCAGACATCGTAGAAGAGGTCTCCAAGTTCGTGGACAAAGCACAACTAGCACAACACAACAAGAGCAAGGAAAGACAGTCCCGAAAATTCAACATCCTTCTAGACAGATCACAGAGAGCCACCCCAAGCTCCAATGGGTCAGAACACAACCAGATGGAGACCACATCCCCCATAAATCAGTCCAAATGGGTGAGGAACCTGTCTTACAGGGGACTCACCAAACCAGAAAAAGACGTGCTAGCAAAAGGACTCAACTTCGCTGTTTCACCTCACCAGCTACCCACGGTGGAACTCATCACAACCACAGAGTCAGCCATTAGGAACAACAGGATACCTCATGCTGAAGCAGAACAAATCAGGATGAAGGTATCTGCAGCTCTCACAAGTGCAAAGGTCCCCAATTCAAATCTCACTTACCCGGAGAGGAAAGCCATTACATCTCTAAGCAAGGACAAAAACATCACCATACTACCAGCAGATAAAGGGAGATGCACAGTGGTGCTAAACACAACTGAGTATAACTCCAAAATGAACAATCTACTCAGCGACACTAACACCTATGAGAAACTGAAAAGAGACCCAACCGAGGGCTACAAAAAGAAGATTATCCGCTGCCTACAAGACCTGAGACATACAGAATCCATTGATCAACACATGTACTACAGACTCTACCCAGGGGACACCATCCCATGCATATACGGGCTCCCGAAGATTCACAAGGAAGGGGCCCCCCTCAGACCAATTGTAAGCAGCATCAATTCAGTCACTTATAATATTTCAAAATTCCTATCAGCGATTCTGTCTCCTTTAATTGGAAAAACTCCACATCACATCCAGAACTCCAAGGATTTCACCGACAAAATCAGCCAACTGAAACTGGACCCAGATGAAACTATGGTATCATATGATGTCACATCCTTCTTCACCTGCATCCCCACAACAGAAGCAGTAGAGGCCGTCAGACACAGATTACAACAGGACACATGTCTGCACACAAGAACCAACCTCACCCCAGACAAAATTTGCTCCCTCTTAGAACTTTGCCTCACCACCACCTACTTCAAGTACAATGAGGAATTCTACAGGCAGAAACATGGCTGTGCCATGGGCTCTCCAGTCTCCCCCCTTGTGGCGAACCTCTACATGGAGGAAGTGGAGAACCAAGCACTAACCTCATTTAAAGGAACAACACCAAGCCACTGGTTTAGATATGTGGATGATACATTCACGAAAATCAAAAGCCAGGAAGTAGAGGCCTTCACGAAACACATCAACTCAGTCAACAACTACATCAAGTTCACCAGGGAGGACTCCAAAGACCGGAAACTACCCTTTCTGGATTGTGAGGTCCTTGCCGAAGAAGATGGAGGTCTCAGCACAGAGGTCTACAGGAAACCCACACACACCGACCAATATCTACTATTTGACTCTCATCACCCACTGGAACACAAACTGGGTGTCATCAGAACCCTACAACACTGGGCAGACAGCATCCCTTCCAAAACAGAAGGGAAAGAGAAGGAACACACACACATCAAACAGGGACTAAGGAATTGTGGTTACCCCAACTGGGCATTCATAAAGATTAATAGAAGACAGGAGAAAGAAAACAAAACACAGAAAGACAAAAAGAAGAACAGAAGGAATCATGTGGTAGTGCTGTACGTATCTGGTCTCTCAGAGACAAAACCCCAAGACAAAATCTCAACAATGTTCTTTATGTAGTACAATGCAGTGAAGAGTGGCCGGATCTATATATTGGAGAAACTAAGCAACCACTCCGCAAACGCATGGCACAACACAGGAGGGCCACTACATCAGGACAGGACTCAGCAGTACATCTACATCTGAAGGAAAAGGGACACTCCTTTAAAGACACTGATGTACACATCTTAGATAAGGAGGACAGGTGGTTTGAGAGAGGAGTGAAAGAGGCCATCTATGTCCATTTGGAACAACCTACTTTGAACAGAGGAGGGGGACTGCGTCATAACCTATCTGCTACATACCATCCTGCCTTGAGATCTCATCCCAGGAAGTTTAACTGCTCTTCACCATCAGAGCAGGACTCTCTCTCTGGATCATGTGACCACAACGACTCTCATCCAAATTCACACCTTGAAGGGTGACCTATGTGACCCTTTGTTATGGGATGGGAGGTGTGGTCTACAGCTCCACCCTCTGTGATCCAGAGATATAGCTCCTGGTTTCCATCATCAGGCTAGAACTGAAGAAGCCTTTCAGATGAAAGGTGAAATGTCTTCAAGCTCAAAGAAAAAGTCCAGTTGCCTACTTTTTTTTAAACCCCTTGGCTAGATTAGATGTTTGTTTCATTAAATGGTTTAAATGTGGATCAGTGTTTCATCAGAGATGTAGATTCAACCTAAAATGTCTTTTTTTGTCCAAAGATCATCAGTTTATTATTATAGAGACTAAAGAAATCAATCGAGACAAAAGAATCAATGACTCTAATCCACTAATTGATTATTAAAATAATTGGTGATTAATGTGATAGCTGGAAACTAATCCAGTGATCTAGTGATAGTGGATGTCTTGTGTACCCTCCCCCCTTTCTTTATTCTTTCTTTCTTTGTTTTTCCTTCATATTTGTTTGCTTATTGGTTGGTTTGATCATATTTATTCAGTGGTTAATAAAATGTGTGAAAATAAGGTTGTGAATTTGCACAGAAATATGAACATCAATAAAAAGAATTTTAAAAAAGCAATCAAGTAATTACACAGCCTCACATTTAAATGAATAATAATAATCATGATAAAATGGAGAGAGCAAGACAAAAGAAATTAAAATTAGAATAAATACAAATAGAAATAAGAATAGAAATAAATACACACCTTGTTCCTGGGATATGTCTGAGGCAGAAAACTGGAAAATCAGAGAATCCACCATGGACAACTTTAAAATCCCGTTCTGCACAGAGACCCTACACACACACACACACACATTAATACACACACTAATACACGCACGCACACACACACGCACGCACACACACACACACACACACACACACACACACACACACACACACACACACACACACACACACACACACACACACACACACACACACACACACACACACATATGCATTAATGCACACACACACACATTAATACACACACATACGCACAATATATACACACACATTAATATATATATATATGCACACATATTAATATACACACATTAATACACACACACATTAATACACACACACATTAATATACACACACACTAATATATACACACACACACACACACATTAATATACACACACACTAATATATACACACACACATTAATATACACACACATTAATATATACACTGTGATGTCAGGAGAGGCTGGGTCCTAGAGGGGAAGTACATTCCCCTACGATGGCTGCAACCACAGCCCTGGAGAGCTCCATCTGGCCAGGCAGACACAGCTGCAGCAAATCCCAGTTAATGAGCTGAAGAGCTGGGTGAGGGCTACAAAACTAGAGAAAGCCATGTGGGGTTCACTCTGCACAGAGAAAGATCGCTCCTCGAGAATCCTCAGCCGTTGGCTGGCCTGTGGACCATCGACGGGACACTTATCTGGGAATGTGGGAAATTCCCCGACCACAACACTGGATGACTTTTGGTTGAAGGACAGTAAGAAGTGAAGGTTTTGTTTTTTCACTGAAGAGAGATTTAACTGAAGCCTTATTTTTGAGCACATCATGGACATTCCCCCAAAGAGACTTTGTTTTTAGGTTTAATTAATACAAAAAATTCCTTGGTTAAAGTTTCCCTTTGAAGACATTTTTTCTATTTATCCTTGACGTACACACACACAATAACTGTTAACATGAATATAACTGCACCTCACCTTATATTTTTTTAACTTGTATTTTTACCTTATATCCATCAGCGAAGAGTTTCAACGGCAAACGAAGCTCCAAAATTTCATTTTTGGACGGATGGTGACCTGCGACACAGAGAGCTGAAAATACACACAGATGCTGAACACTAAACACCGTGGTAACTGTGTGATTATTAACACACTGAACACCGTGGTAACTGTGTGATTATTAACACACTGAACGCCGATGTTACTGAATGATTATTGACATGCCGAACACTGTGTTGACTGCATGATTATTAACACGGCGAACACCGACGTTACTGCGTGATTACTAACACACTGAACACCCTGTTGACTGTGTGATTATTAACACGCCGAACACAGACGTTACTGTGTGATTATTGACACGCTGAACACCGACGTTACTGCATGATTGACACGCCGAACACCGTGTTGACTGCGTGATTATTAACACGCTGAACACCGTGTTGACTGCGTGATTATTAACACCCTGAACACCGTGTTGACTGCGTGATTATTAACACCCTGAACACCGTGTTGACTGCGTGATTATTAACACCCTGAACACTGTGTTGACTGCGTGATTATTAACACCCTGAACACTGTGTTGACTGCGTGATTATTAAAACCCTGAACACCATGTTGACTGCGTGATTATTAACACCCTGAACACCGTGTTGACTGCGTGATTATTAACACCCTGAACACCGTGTTGACTGCGTGATTATTAAAACCCTGAACACCGTGTTGACTGCGTGATTATTAAAACCCTGAACACCTTGTTGACTGCGTGATTATTAAAACCCTGAACACCATGTTGACTGCGTGATTATTAACACGCCGAACACCGTGTTGACTGCATGATTATTAATACGCTGAACACCGTGGTTACTGCATGATTATTAAAACCCTGAACACCGTGGTTACTGCATGATTATTAATACGCTGAACACCGTGGTTACGGTGTGATTATTAACGCGCCGAACACCGTGGTTACTGCGTTATTATTAACACGCTACTGTCACTAGTGAAGGAACTGAACAGAAATGACAGATGAATGTTTGGATGTGAACAGCACCAACAGCCCTTATGGTAACTAATAAAGCAGCTATACATTCACATGGAAGTTTTCCTGATGATCAAATCTCTGTTTCTATTCCTGGTATGTGCTGCTGTGACTGGATGAGACTCACTGGTCCCTGACGTCCACTCCATGACCCGGGTGGGACGTTCCAGCTGAAACACATGAAGGTCTTTGTACCTGGAGGAAAATATATTAAATTTACACTTATAGTGGATATGGCTCAATGATTTAGAAAAAAAAGTCTAATAGCAAAGATTTAACTGATAAGGTGATTGTGGTATAAAGGAGAATGATCATGTTTAGCTCATTTTGATTAAAAAACTGAAGAATGATAATGACGTGACTCTTCCAGGGATCTGTACCTACATTATATTCTACAGACACAGGTTTGTAGAATATAACATATCTGCATCTCAGCAACACAACATTTAATTCAATTGGTGTTAATTTTCAATTTTTTTTTTAATCTCAGGCAAATTCCCTTATTAGTTGCAGTCATATGTATTCAACTTGTTTAGTCACATTTTAGTCAACTAAAAGTCCTGGAAGTTTTCCTTATTCTTTAACAGCGGGTTGATAGTAATGTTAATCTAAATTAATGTATCTGTAACTACCGGAATTCAGTGTTGGGGGTAACGAGTCACAAAGTAACGGATTACAGTAACGATATTACCATCACGGGTAACGAAGCGCAGTAACGCGTTACACTCAAAATATCAGTAACTACACTACTTTACTAAACTTTAGGAACGTGCTTTCCTGCGTTACCCAAACCACTCTTGTCCGTCTAAAAAGTTCTAATATGTTTTAGTGGTGCATGCATCCTGTCCATCGTTGGACCTGCCTGTGTGCTTGTCTGGGCATCGTTGCCACAGCAACCGGATTTGAGTGCATTGAGTAACGTAGTTGCTGGTGTGTAGTAGGGGTGGGCGATACTGGGATTTTTGGTATCGATCCGATACCAAGTAAATACTGAGCTAGTATCGCCGATACTGGTACCGATACCGATACTTTTTACTTGAAATGTCATGATTATTGAATAATTTTGTGATTTTTCCTTGAGTTAGTTGATAATTATTATGGTAAAATACAGCAGAAACATTTGGGGCAATAAAAAGCAGTAGTAAAACAATTAAGATTTTTTTAACTGGCTGAATATATGATAACAATTTAACAAGTCTGCTAAACTTGATTAATCAATTACACTGTGAAAAACAGATTACCTGGATATTCTTGATTTTTTTGGCTGAAAAGCCTCTGCCAGGGAGCTTTGTCTCTGTGTCGGGGGTCTGGGTCTGCCCCCCTCCTCCTCCTTTCTCAATTTGACTTGCAGCTCGGAGCTCTCTTTAGGGTGAGCTGCGTTTATGTGTTTATGTAGATTTGTTGTGTTACCACAGTGGCGGATAACATTGTTGCACACATTACATTTGGCAGTGTCCTTTTCCACTGTAGTAAAAAAACACCAAACCGCGCTCCGCTTTCTCTCTGCCATTGCGTACGGCTGCTCTCTGACTCTCTCTGCGCTCTCTGGCAGAACAGCCAGGGGGGGGGATCGATACTGCTGGAAACTGCAGTATCGATCTCATCACGCTAATATCGATCCAATACTCACCTTAGTATCGATACTATCGATATTTAGATCGATACGCCCACCCCTAGTGTGTAGGAAAGAGAGGGAGAATGGAGGACACAGAGACGGAGGCAGGGGGATTCAGCCAGTGGTGATACTCGCACTATTTTGACTTTATTGCTAGAAAGGACAAAAGTCCACAAAAGTGAAATGCACTCTATGTCCAGGTGAGCGGTATCTTTCAACTGCTGCCAACTCAGTGAGCAACCTGATGAAACCTTTGACTGCCCAGCACCGCACTACAGAACCTGTGGCGAAAGATTCTACTAGCCAGTCTGTTAAAGAAGACACTCACAAACTGACCCCACCTAAACAAGCTAAGCTTTTACTGATACTTGAAAATAAAGCGATGAAAAGGCTGTGATATTTGTGTATGTATCCATGTGGTAACTTTTAACATTTGCTTAAAAAAAACTGGAAAGTAAAGCAACTAGTAGTGAAGTTACTTTTCAAATGCAGTAACTAGTAAAGTAACGTAGTTACAAATTTCACAAGTAACTAGTTACTTTTAGTAACTATCCCAACACTGCCGGAATTATTGTAGGAACCTTTGTTTAGTTCAGTGTGACTTAACAGTTTTTACCCTCGATCTACTCTTTAATAAATACAGATTTAATTTTCCTCATTTCAGGGACAAATAAAATAACCTGATGTAATTAATCAGTGGAATATTACGATTTAAATCTGAAATCGTAAACGTTCCTGTTCAAACTAAGAATAAAAGAAGAAGGTTTTCTCACGTTTTCAGAGACTGGAGGAACCAGTCATCTAACACATCATCTAACTCCTCCATGTCTGCTTCTTCACCACGGCTGGATTATAAAGATATATTATTATTAAATTAGTATTATATTATACAGCCATAGGGAACACGTGAGTTCACGGCTTCGCTGTCAATGTTTACTTCCGGCTTCTTCTTCTTCGGGTTTTTTGCGGTTGGCAACAGCTGACATGGCATCATCGCCACCTATTGGACTGGAGGACGGAAACAATAAATTAAAATGTAATAATACATTTTAATTCAAACAAAAATAACATTTAAATATAATTTAAACAATATAACAAATAAGGAATTAATTAAATAAAAATATATATAAATAAAAATAATTAACAGCAGGGGTTAGCGCTGTTGCCTCACAGCAAGAAGGTCACAGGTTCAAGACCTCCTTGGTCCTGGGTCTGGAACCTTTCTGTGTGGAGTTTCATGTTCTCCCTGTGTCTGGTGGGTTTTCTCCAGGTTCTCCAGCTTCCTCCCACAGTCCAAAAACATGCTGAGGTTAATTGGAGACTCTAAATTGCCCATAGGTGTGAGTGTGTGAGTGAATGGTGTGTGTGCCCCACGATTGGCTGGAGACCATCTGGGGTGTATCCCTGCCTCTCGCTGTAATGTGCTGGGATTGGCTCCAGCAGACCATGTGACCCTAATGAGGAATAAGCAGGTATAGAAGATGAGATGAGATCATTAAAACTTAAACTCCAATAGGTGTGCTGTAGTGGTGTAAGGGTAGACCAGAGGAGTTAAACCAGTTTGATCCACATCAGTGTTCTGGTTTCCCTCAAAGGACCACTTATAAAGATCATATCTATGTATCTACATATTATTATTATTAATATTATATATGTTATTATATTAGATAATTACCTCTCCACTCATAATAGTGATGGTGATAATTTACACAGATTTTTAACCAGAATTTAAAATTGCTAAATATTAAAGAATAGAAAGTAGCAGAAAGTAATGACAGATGTACTTCAACAAAAGAAAATAAGGAAAAAACAGAAACTTTCCTGTTTTTAAACAACCTTCGTGGCCGATTGAGAAAAAGATGTTGGAGTTAATGAAGTGTTAACTTCAAACATTTATTCACTTTCTATCAATAAATAAATCTCAATAAATAGGGAAATCTAAATAATCATTGTGTGACAGTAGAGTTATCCCATAGCCTCCTACCTGTAAACTCCTACCTGCAGGCTCCTACCTGTAGACTCCTACCTGCAGGCTCCTACCTGCAGGCTCCTACCTGCAGGCTCCTACCTGCAGACTCCTACCTGCAGACTCCTACCTGCAGGCTCCTACCTGTAGACTCCTACCTGCAGGCTCCTACCTGCAGGCTCCTACCTGTAGACTCCTACCTGCAGGCTCCTACCTGTAGACTCCTACCTATAGACTTCTACCTATAGACTCCTACCTGCAGGCTCCTTCCTGCAGGCTCCTACCTGTAGACTCCTACCTGCAGGCTCCTACCTGCAGGCTCCTACCTGTAGACTCCTACCTATAGACTCCTACCTATAGACTCCTACCTGCAGGCTCCTTCCTGCAGGCTCCTACCTGCAGACTCCTACCTGCAGGCTCCTACCTGTAGACTCCTACCTATAGACTCCTACCTATAGACTCCTACCTGCAGGCTCCTTCCTGCAGGCTCCTACCTGCAGACTCCTACCTGCAGGCTCCTACCTGTAGACTCCTACCTGCAGGCTCCTACCTGCAGGCTCCTACCTGTAGACTCCTACCTGTAGCCTCCTACCTGTAGACTCCTACCTGCAGGCCCCTGCCTGTAGCCTCCTACCTGTAAACTCCTACCTGCAGACTCCTACCTGCAGGCTCCTACCTGCAGACTCCTACCTGTAGCCTCCTACCTGTAGGCTCCTACCTGCAGGCCCCTGCCTGTAGCCTCCTACCTACAGGCTCCTACCTGCAGGCTCCTACCTGCAGACTCCTACCTGCAGGCTCCTACCTGTAGACTCCTACCTGCAGACTCCTACCTGTAGACTCCTACCTGTAGACTCCTACCTGTAGGAGGAGCTGTTCTGATGAACACGTCTCCTCCTGAGACTTGTTCATCTTTATCCTCTTTTATCCTCCAGGAACTTCTGTTCATTCTACTTTACTGGTTTAGTTTTGGTTGTTTGGTTGTTTTTGATTCATTAGATTTGAGGGAAGCCCCTGATCCCTCCAGTTGTCTCAGTGTTAACAGGAGGTCTTTATGATGTCAGGTATTTCTGTTGATTTCTCTACTTTATTGATCATGCTGTTGAGTGTCTGGCTGATTTGTTTCATTATAGGGTTGGCCGCTGCTGTTTGGCCTTACTCATAGTTTTGTATTGGTTGAGTTATCGATTTGCCCCCGGCTTCATTAGTTTGAATAATCTTCTGGAGTTACTTAGGTGAATCAAATTGACTTGATTTCCTCCTAATGTGGAGGACAGTGACTGTGGCTGGGGTTGGTGACCCTTCCCCAGTAGAAGCAGTAGACTGATGACTTCATGTGACTAATAGTCTCAGATCACTCGTTGCTGTGTGCAGTGTAGCTGCAGGCTGCTGCAGTGTGAAAGACAAAGAAGCATGTGGTTGTGACATCACTAGTTCCCCTGCCTCAGGCCCCCAGTCATAGTTTCTTCTCTTCCCTCTCCTCAGGTACACACAGTCTCTGGAAGAGAACTGTTTTAGATTTAGATTTTAGATTTTTAGATTTAACCTCTTAAACTCTAAGGTCCCCCCAGGGGGGGACCCTGGAGTTTTAAAGTTTAAATCCTTCTTGTTACGCCGACTAATAATCACCAATATGTTCATGTAATACACCAAAATGTCGACAAGAAACTCAGCTACAAATTTATTTTAACCATTATTATCTTTCAGTATTAGTAATTTTCAACCCAAATAGATGATTTTTTTGGGGGGCAGATACATTTTAAATTGATTCTGGGACTTCTACAACTATCCCACAGGTGTTAGCTTTATTTTAAGCCCAAGATCATTCAGAAAACCCCTGTAGTTGTGGAGATATACTACATTAAGTATGGGCATGTAATTTTCGGGAGGTAGACTGATGAATAGGCCTAGAGCTTAAGGGGTTAAAGATTTGAACAATAAAGGTATCATTTTATATATTAGAATAGACTTGTTTATCTCTTGCCTTCCAACAGATTGCTGTTTAATTTATTAGCACCTTTACTTCAATAAAAGTCTTGTGAACAACTTTAATCAACAATCACAATGTCTTTCTGTTGTTATTCTTATTCCGGTGCCTACATTACCCACAATACAACTCAAGCAATGGCGATTCAGTCAGGTGTGTGTTATGCTGGTAGGAGCTGAGGTTTCCCTACTGATCCAGGTTATTATTATCTAGTCGTCAGCTACAGACGATATCTGAGGTTATTCACCAGCTTTCACCCGGAAGATCAAAGGCTTCAAACTACAGTTTAACACTGAGATGGAAACAAGTTTGACCTTTAACCTCTAATAGGTTCCTAAATGAGACTGAAATCAGCTTAGAAGGCTTCAGCTGTCTGTCATGTGACAGAAATATCCTGCATCAGCCTAACGCTCCTTGCCTGTCGTCTTTATTCCCAAAAACATGAAGACAGAATAAAAACCACCAGGAAGCTCATTCACCATCTGTTATTGCATATTATTACTTTATCTTCATTTTTCTACAAAGCTTTGATATAAAATCCATGTTTTTACAGTTGGGCATAAAAAGGGGGCTTTTATTTTGAAGGACATACAATATATGAGGTCACATGATCAGGATTTCCTGTTTGTTTAATTTGACACATGAACATTGTCTTTAATCATGATTTGGGAAAATTTTCACCAAAGAAAAAAATGAATTTAGATCTAATTCAATTATACACTCACCGGCCACTTTATTAGGTACACCATGCTAGTAACGGGTTGGACCCCTTTTGCCTTCAGAACTGCCTCAATTCTTCGTGGCATAGATTCAACAAGGTGCTGGAAGCATTCCTCAGAGAGTTTGGTCCATATTGACATGATGGCATCACACAGTTGGTGCAGTTTTGTCGGCTGCACATCCATGATGTGAATCTCCCGTTCCACCACATCCCAAAGATGCTCTATTGGATTGAGATCTGGTGACTGTGGAGGCCATTTGAGTACAGTGAACTCATTGTCATGTTCAAGAAACCAGTCTGAGATGATTCCAGCTTTATGACATGGAGCATTATCCTGCTGAAAGTAGCATCAGAAGTTGGGTACATTGTGGTCATAAAGGGATGGACATGGTCAGCAACAATACTCAGGTAGGCTGTGGCGTTGCAACGATGCTCAATTGGTACCAAGGGGCCCAAAGAGTGCCAAGAAAATATTCCCCACACCATTACACCACCACCAGCAGCCTGAACCGTTGATACAAGGCAGGATGAATCCATGCTTTCATGTTGTTGACGCCAAATTCTGACCCTACCATCCAAATGTCGCAGCAGAAATCGAGACTCATCAGACCAGGCAACGTTTTTCCAATCTTCTATTGTCCAATTTTGATGAGCTTGTGCAAATTGTAGCCTCAGTTTCCTGTTCTTAGCTGAAAGGAGTGGCACCCGGCGTGGTCTTCTGCTGCTGTAGCCCATCTGCCTCAAAGTTGGACGTACTGTGCGTTCAGAGATGCTCTTCTGCCTACCTTGGTTGTAACGGGTGGTTATTTAATACATTTTATTTATTGGGCACCTTTCGCAGCCTCAAGGTCGCCTTACATGAAGTATATTAAAAACAGTAGTATTGTTTAGACATTACAAAACAGAATAAAACAGCAATGAAATCAACAAGAATAAAAAGAATAAAATACAAAAAAAAAAAAAATTGAGTCACTGTTGCCTTTCTATCAGCTCGAACCAGTCTGGCCATTCTCCTCTGACCTCTGGCATCAACAAGGCATTTCCGCCCACAGAACTGCCGCTCACTGGATATTTGTTCTTTTTGGGACCATTCTCTGTAAACCCTAGAGATGGTTGTGCGTGAAAATCCCAGTAGATCAGCAGTTTCTGAAATACTCAGACCAGCCCTTCTGGCACCAACAACCATGCCACGTTCAAAGTCACTCTAATCACCTTTCTTCCCCAAACTGATGCTGGTTTGAACTGCAGGAGATTGTCTTGACCATGTCTACATGCCTAAATGCACTGAGTTGCCGCCATGTGATTGGCTGATTAGAAATTAAGTGTTAATGAGCAGTTGGACAGGTGTACCTAATAAAGTGGCCGGTGAGTGTATGTTTGTTAGAGATTCTATATATTTTTTCTAATCTGCTAAAATGTTGTCAAATGGCAACAATATGCAAATATGAAGAATTCCTAGGTCATAAAACCTGTTGACTTACATAGCATCAAACTATCCTGAGACTATGTTTACAACTTGTTTATATTTTTTAAATATATCTATTATTTCAGCCATGCAGAGTTATACCATGTCTAATATTTGATGGAATAGAGGGTTAATTCCAAGTGTGGCAGCAAAGACATCAGATGTTATTACCAGGAAATAAGGAAAGAAGATGGTTATTTCATCTCCATTTTTCTAAAAAGTCGTAATATAAAAGCTATGTTTTGACAGCTAGGTGTAAAAAGGGGGTTTTTATTTTGGAAGGTCATACAATGAATGAGGTCACATGACCAGAATATCCTGTTTGCCCATTTGCTTACTGTCTTACAACTGAAGGTTCTTTTTATTCAAAACCTCCACCAAATAAAACTTTAACTTGTATTTATGGTAGTTCAATTTTGATGTTTTTTTCTAATCTGCTGAAATATATTTGTTTCCATATGTTGACAATATGTAAATATGATAAATTCTTATTAAACCTAATGGAGTCATTGACTAGCATCAAACTATCCTAACACCACGGTTACTACTTTATGTCATAATTCTTAAATATATCATTCAAACAACATTCAAATCATGTTTTATCATGTCTACATCACATTTCATGAATAGAGGGTTAAACGACCAATCAGAGGAGGAGCTGATCATCACTCATCAATATGCTGATTGCATCTTTCCAATTCCAGCCCAAGTCACTTCTTGTCTCAGTTCTACCAACTACAGCTTTAAATGAGCACCTTCCAGTCTGTATCAGACAGCAACATCGATTCTATTGGACTATTTCCAACAACAGAGTCAGAGCAGCTGATGCTGGGAATAATTCTGCTGCACATAAAACACACATTCATGTCACCAGCACTCACAACATGTCTTTTAATAAGTTGAGTTTTGTTCAAAAACAAATGTTTAGTTATAAAATGGCTTGATTGCAGCACAGAATTGAACCTACTTTTACTTTTAAAAGTTTTCTTCATGAGTAAAGACAGAAACATGTTGGTTTTAGAATATAAATTTGGATCCTCTGACCACTACAGTCCTTTACATCACCCACTCACACTCGGTTTAAACAATAGTCTGCATTTAATTTGGAATTAATTCATTTAGAATAACACAAAGTGATAACATAATAGGTTTCTACACTTAGGATCCTCTCTTGTCTCCAGAGGGAAACATCCACAGTTCACATCTCTGCAGATATGTTGCTGTCAGTGTTTCTGACCTATCAACACTTTAATTTATTTCATATTTTCACTATACTGGTATACGGTGTGACACCACTGTGGTTAGCAGAGGTTTAGGCACAAAAACATGGCATGAAGGTAGAAAACATCTGATGAACAGCAGCAGCAAACCAACTCCAGGCCATGAACCGAAGCATTGGGCCATCCACCCAACCCTCCTCCTCCTGTTAAGAGGAGTGAAAGTTGAGGAAAAGTCAGCTGAACTACACCAACACTTCTGATCACTGACGTTCAACCATGTAGCAACATCCATCAACTGAGGATGTTTCCCTCTGGAGACACGGCTGCTTCATTACAAACTCATTCTGCTTCTCATTTCTCTTCCATCTGGATCAAAACCACAACATTTTTCAATAAGTTCAACTCAAGCTGCCAGAAATGATTACTGCAGCTTTCCAGATCATGAAATTACTATAACAAAATGAAAAATTAGTTTTATATATTTTAACATGATGCAGAAACTGGAATGGGTAATGTTTGGTGATGAAAGGAAAGAACAGGAAAAAGAAGAGGAGCAAAACTGTTAAACAGAATTAAACAAAGGGCCAGACGGCTTCAGACATTCCACTTAATGTCCCAGAAAAGAGAAGCTGCTTTCTCTGTGGCTGTGACCTCCGCGACCTCCACGACCTCCTCAGGCTGGGAAGGAGCCGAGGAAACGGACTCATCTTCCACTGAATGTGCTAAACATGGGAGTAGAATAGAGAAGTTGACAGCTTTTACCATCAGAAACCTGAGTGAGTGATGGATGCATGTTTCCACCAAATATAACAGAACCCATAATGTCTGATTAACTTTAGCAAACATCCTAATTCTAGTTGTATCATCTAGTTGTTTTCAGTTTGTGCTGAAGAAACAGTTAAATTAGTGCTCACTATATGACAAGAAATAAAGAAAGGAATAATATTAGGGCCAACAATATCCAATATATTGTGAGTAGTGTATATATACTGTATATACAATGGGGGAAATAAGTATTGGACGTGTTAACTTTCTTGTCATTACATTTATTTCCAAAGATGCAATTCATGTGACATTTCTTCCAGACACTGGTATTAACTCAAATAATCCACACCTTAAAAGAAATCACAGCATTCAAGTCCATAAATAATGATTATGTGGAATTAAGTGCAATAACACAGGAAAAAAGTGTTGAACATACCATGGGAAAGCTGTATAGTTTGGCAAGGAAAGGCACCATACCATCTCAAATTTGAAAGTAATTAGTCTTTGTACTTTCTATAAGTGTAAACCAACCAATCAGCTGGGTTATTTCACAAAAAAATCACACCTGAGCAGTGTGGGCGATTAGTTAATACATACAAGAACCATCTGAAGCTATCATTGCAAACAAAGGCTTCTCCACAAAGTATTAAATGAGTTTCAGATAGTGTGTTCAATACTTTTTTCCTGTGTTATTGCACATAATTCCACATAATCATTATTTATGGACTTGAATGCTGTGATTTCTTTTCATGTGTGGATTATTTGAGTTAAAACCAGTGTCTGGAAAGAATGTCACATGAAATGCATCTTTGGAAATAAATGGAATGACAAAAAAGTTGATGCGTCCAATACTTATTTCCCCCATTGTGTATATATATACATACATATACAACATAATATAATATAAGATAGATGCACCATATGTTTTCGTGATGTTTTTATGTTGGTTTGTTGTTATTTAAAAGTACATTTGTACCATTTTTTTAACAAAAAATCACAATTTTGCATGATTTTGTCAAATGTAACTGAAAAACAATGATAAGTTTTAAATATGTAATCAGTGGTGTCAAAAGTACACACATTTGTTACTTAAGTAAAAGTATAGATACTGCAGTTTAAAAACACTCTGGTAAAAGTTTACGTATCAACTTGATGTCTTTACTCAAGTAAACTGAAAAAGTATGTGCTCATAAATCTACTTAAAGTATAAAGTAACATAAAAAAAAATACATAAAATAAATTAGTTGGTGTCAATATATAGATTGGAAGCTTAATTTGAAACAGATTATACACGTGGCCTAAGACACAGCATCATCATAATCCCATTACTATCAAAGACAAAGCAACTCGAGGAGCATGTTCTTTCTCAAACTTTTTTGGAATTCAACATCCAAACTGAGGTAGCACTCAAGAGGTAGGTATTCAGGCCTGCAAAACTGCCAGAAACAGAGAGACACTAGCAGTACATGGCGGTGATGATGGTAACATTTCCATAGGGGGTCTATTTGGAAAGGCAACAGGCATTGGATATTTATACCTTTTGGTTCTTTTTGGAAAAAAAAATGCTGATTTTTTGTTTCCTTCTTTGGCTCAATAGACAAATCATCACTTACTCTTTGAGTTAATCATTCAGCCATTTGAATCAGGTTCACGCGGCAGGCACAGGCAAAAGAACCTGCTCCTCTAGGACCACACATGGGTCGAGATGATGCTTTATTGGACGTCGGAACTCGGAGCTACACACAACATAACATCAGATCTGAGCACTTCCAGCTTAAAAACTGGGGTATCATTGAATACAGAATAAAAGAGAAATGATATTGATGGACTGAAAGGAAAATCTCAACGTTTGTACTTGTATAGATGCTAGATTTCAGTGCTTCTCTGACTTCAAACTTCCGATTTACAAGGACAACTGAATGCACCTTGTTGCAAAAACACTGCGACGATCACTTTCGCCTTTATTTAACCTGTTTGTTGACTTACGTAGGGACAGTGTGGGAGAGGGGGACAGATCGGTGTCACTGTAAATGTGTCCTCTGTGCTATCTGCGCCCATGCAGACATAAAAAAGTTTTTTTATGTTTGTATAATATTTATTTTTGAAGGCACATTTGTAACCCATAGATAGACCCACGCTCTGGTTCTTCCGGCCGGCATCCGACACAGTGCAACAGTTTTCACCCGTTTTATAAAAGTTAGCGGTTCACCAAGTTAAAGCAAGAGTAACAAGACCATTGGTTTTAAAAATGTAATGCAATAGAAAATGCAATAGAAAGTACAGATACTTGTGTGAAAATGTAATGACTAGAAGTCAGAAGTAGGCAGAAAAAATAGTAATGGAGTAAAGTATAGATACCTAAAAAGTGTACTTAAGTACAGTAACAAAGTATTTGTACTTCATTACTTGACACCTCTGTATTTAACCCACCTTGAATATAAAACTAGCTGATAGAATGTGTTTTTAATGTTTTGAACCTTTTTAACAGAGTTAAACTATTTGGTACAAGGATTACACCACGACAGTTTTAACACACTCACACACTGCATCCTTCCTAACTTCCTACTCTCTCATTTGTCCACTGTGTGTAATGTATTTTCCCTTACCTGATAAAGAATACTAAATTAAAAGAAATAAAATAATAATAATTAGTTCTCAGTGATTTTCTTTTTATATCTTCCATAAACTATTTTCTACATGAAAAGTACATAGTACATATTTGTCTATAAGGTGACTTATTACATGACCCTAACCCTTTGACCTGTATATAATGAAGTATTGTGCTGTTTATTGTTTCTATGTGATGCATCTTTTTTTGTTTGCATCCCTCTCTATGTCTGTTGTTGTATGTAAACACAATGAGAGCCACTAGAAACCACAAAGTCAAATTCCTTGTATGTGTACTTGGCTAATAATGCAATGACTAATGCACATCCCCACTTTGCAACAAATAAAGGATGAATCTGATCTGATCTTATAAATGTGATTGTGAGTGTGACCTGTCTGACTGACCATGAACACACTCACCTGGCATGCAGATGATCAGAGGCTCCTCCCACTGGCTGCCGGGCAGACACCTGATGACGGGGTTGAGTTTCTGCAGGTAACCGTCCTCACAGTAGTAGCGCACCTTGGTGTTGGCCTCATAACGCAGACGCTTCTTCCCAAACACCTTCGCATGTGGAATCTCAGGCGGCTGACCACAGGAGGCTAGAAGAAACAGAACCAGACTGAACAGCTGCTGCTAACAGACCCAAAAACTGTGAGATCACATGTCCAACCCGAGGCTCGCGGCCCAGATCTGGGTCACCACCTCATTTCCTGTGGTCCCTCCAGAGCTTCACGGACTGGTGTGATTTATTGAAAGTGAATAAATGTTTGAAGTTAACGGAGACACGCTGGTCACGTTGTCTTTGTACGACTTCGTTAACTCCAACATCTTTTTCTCAATCGGCCACGAAGGTTGTTTAAAAACAGGAAAGTTTCTGTTTTTCCTTATTTTCCTTTGTTGAAGTACATCTGTCATTACTTTCTGCTACTTTCTATTCTTTAATATTTAGCATAGCAACACTAAACCATAGATTCATGAAATAAATCAATAGTTAATAGTGGTTATCAGCATATTCTGGTATGAGTCTCTACATATCTGTGATGATTTTAATGTTTAATAATTAGACGCTAACAACAATACAACATTATTTCTGCTGCAGCTGATTTTAAATTCTGGTTAAAAATCTGTGTAAATTGTCACCATCACTATTATGAGTGGAGAGGTAATTATCTAATATAATAACATATATAATAATAATAATATGTAGATACATAGATATGATCTTTATAATTGGTCCTTTGAGGGAAACCAGAACACTGATGTGGATCAAACTGGTTTAACTCCTCTGGTCTAGTGGATGGAATGAAGTGATGGACTCACAGACACCTTTCTTGCAGGTGTAAGACAGGTGGTAGTTGCAGGGGACATCGCTCCAGTGGCCGCTGTCGTGCCAAACCATCACCGCACAGTCCTCACCAGACAGGAAGTAGCTGTCAGGCTGACCTTTGTACCAGTTCTCATAGAGCTGAAAAAAAGGTTAAATGAAGGAAGGAGCTCTATTAAAGCTGTGGTGCAGAACCTTTAAATATAAATCAATAAATAAATACATAAATAAATAAAATATCGATTAATAAATTAGTTGCCAACTATTACAATAATATCAAACTTTTTTGATAATCGATATTGAATTTTAAAAAAGTCTTTTTTCAATAATAAATGTCTAAATTCTCTGGTTCCAGCTTCTCTTCTCTGATTATTTCCTGGTTTCTTTAGTCTCTATAATAATAAACTGATGATCTTTGGACAGAAAAAGATGTTTTAGGCTGAATCTTCAGCTTTGATGAAACACTGATCCACATTTATAACATAAAATAATAGTTAGATGCAGCCCTAGAACATATATCATTCTCTGCTGTAAACTGATTGGTTAGTCCCAAACTGTTGATCATCTGAATAAAAACTCACCAGAGGGTTACCGTCTGACCAGCGGAAGTCTCCCTCAATGGTTCTGTCATTGAGTCCAATCCACTGATATTCTCTGTATTTGTCTAAAATAAACCAGAGGGTTCTGTGTTAGACCCATATCTACGGTATATAAAGGAAGTCATTCATTTATTTCGCTCCTTTTGTGATCAGACACCATGAAGGTCTTCATAATAAAAGCCAAAAGACATGAGACACAATATAAGTAATACAGTAAGTCAAATCGTTGGTTCTTGCCTCCTTCAGAGCCTTGTTAGATATTTTAATTGCTTTCTGTATATTTGGTAACTGACAGTTAATTTAATTTTCCTCCATTTCCTTTCTGCCACGCTGCATTTTGTCCATTTTTTGATTATTTTGTTTCTTCATATGTTTGGTTTGGACTTTCTTTAAGATTCTAATGTTGTCCTTAGCTTACTGTTGAAATCATCATCATAAAAATCACAAGGTGCAGGCAATAAAACCAGAGGGTGTTTAGTTAAAAAGTCAATAAAACTTGCAGCCACTTCAGAGGTAATATAGCGTTTCCTGACTTTTTAACAAGTATAGTGTATAAGTGTTTCAAAAAGGAATCTTCCTCTGGCCCAGTCCAGGATCCTCCAGGATAGCAGAACTTTACATGTTATCACAACAACATTAAATTGGACTTTTTTTGTTAATAATATTTTTATTGTTTTTTTCTGATAAACAACAAACAACAAAACATGGCCACAAAACAAAACAAATCCCTGACTGCTAATTGAGTGATAGAGGCAGTATGATTCACTCAAGATTTTACACAATCACACAAGGGAATGCTCAGTCCCATTGCATTAAATTAATTGACAGCAAATACATATCTGTAAAAAAAAGAAAATACAAAGAGACTCGACCTTATGACCCGAAAACATCAGTTAGCCATTTTCCTTCATTGCCATCCATCATCCCCCTTAATACAATAGTTGTGAGTCTTTTACCTGCATATTTAAAGAAAGGGGTCCAAATCCTACAAAAATCATCCATCTTACATTTGGATCTGTTTGTTAAGTATTCCATTGGTAGTGAATCAAATATCACTTTGTGCCAGCTGCCTATTGTAGGTGGAGTATTATCAATCCATCCAAGCAATATATTTTTCCACGCAGCAAATGTGAGAATATTGAGCAGCCTTCTTTGATGAGACCCTTTAATATGACGACTGGGCAAACCGAGAAGCAGACCTGAGGGTCAGCATCAAGCTGAACATTAAAAATCAAATTAAGTTTGCTAATAATTTTACCCCAGTACTCCTCAGCATGGGAGTACTGGGGCATATACAGTGCCTATTGCTTCCCACTTCCACATGACATTTGGCTCTGTTCTTATTGCTAACAGAGTTGAGCTCAGCATATCCCCGGCCAAGAACTGCTTTCTTGCCTTTATCAAGGAGTAAACTTTCCATCCTTGAAGTCTGGCAGTCAAAGTCATGTCTGTTTTGATTCTGAATGAAGCTGCAGATTTGCAGATATCTGAAGAAGTGATTACCAGGGAGACCATCTTTCTGTCAGATTTGTTCAAATGTAAGCATCTAGGGGTGTGATGAGATCTCGTGTGACGAGATCTCGCGAGATGTGATTTGACGAGATTGCCCGTCGCTTTATAATTCTGTCTCACGAGATTTATCCAGCAAGCAGCCAGAATGATGGAAAACACAGGTATTACTATTGACGACGCCCCCGCCGCTTTTAAATCGTTTGTTTGGCAGCATTTTGGGTTCCCTGCAGAAATGCTAAATGGTAAGAGAGTGACTGATAAGACACGGACAATATGCAGACACTGTATGCAAACAATGCTGTACAGCACGGCCAATACGAGCACAATGCAGAGACATTTACAGCACTACCACAGCTCAGTACACAAATCAACAACTGCTGCTGACAGAGAAGAACTTTTTGTTTTACACATATTGTTTGCACTTGAAAAAAGGACAAATGTATATATTTTTCTATATATTTTAACTTTTATAACATTCTATTTTAGTTTCAATTTGTAGAGGAAGAAGTTCATTAAAAGTTAACGCTTACAGAGTTATAAAATCCATGTGCAACTCATTAAAATAAAAGTCTGTTGTCCAGGCATTCATATAATTTGTAATTTAGTTTTCTTAAAATCTCGTCTCGATCTCGTGAACCCAATCTCGGTCTCGTCTCGTGAGCTGAGTGTCTCGTCACACCCCTATAAGCATCACTTCTTTATCAAATATACACTCACCGGCCACTTTATTAGGTCCACCTGTCCAACTGCTCGTTAACACTTAATTTCTAATCAGCCAATCACATGGCAGCAACTCAGTGCATTTAGGCATGTAGACATGGTCAAGACAATCTCCTGCAGTTCAAACCGAGCATCAGTTTGGGGAAGAAAGGTGATTTGAGTGACTTTGAACGTGGCATGGTTGTTGGTGCCAGAAGGGCTGGTCTGAGTATTTCAGAAACTGCTGATCTACTGGGATTTTCACGCACAACCATCTCTAGGGTTTACAGAGAATGGTCCGAAAAAGAAAAAATATCCAGTACGCAGCAGTTCTGTGGGCGGAAATGCCTTGTTGATGCCAGAGGTCAGAGGAGAATGGCCAGACTGGTTGGAGCTGATAGAAAGGCAACAGTGACTCAAATAACCACTCTTACAACCAAGGTAGGCAGAAGAGCATCTCTGAACGCACAGTACGTTGAACTTTGAGGCAGATGGGCTACAGCAGCAGAAGACCACGCCGGGTGCCACTCCTTTCAGCTAAGAACAGGAAACTGAGGCTACATTTTGCACAAGCTCATCGAAATTGGACAATAGAAGATTGGAAAAACGTTGCCTGGTCTGATGAGTCTCGATTTCTGCTGCGACATTTGGATGGTAGGGTCAGAATTTGGCGTCAACAACATGAAAGCATGGATCCATCCTGCCTTGTATCAACGGTTCAGGCTGGTGGTGGTGGTGTAATGGTGTGGGGAATATTTTCTTGGCACTCTTTGGGCCCCTTGGTACCAATTGAGTATCGTTGCAACGCCACAGCCTACCTGAGTATTGTTGCTGACCATGTCCATCCCTTTATGACCACAATGTACCCAACTTCTGATGCTACTTTCAGCAGGATAATGCTCCATGTCATAAAGCTGGAATCATCTCAGACTGGTTTCTTGAACATGACAATGAGTTCACTGTACTCAAATGGCCTCCACAGTCACCAGATCTCAATCCAATAGAGCATCTTTGGGATGTGGTGGAACGGGAGATTCACATCATGGATGTGCAGCCGACAAATCTGCACCAACTGTGTGATGCCATCATGTCAATATGGACCAAACTCTCTGAGGAATGCTTCCAGCACCTTGTTGAATCTATGCCACGAAGAATTGAGGCAGTTCTGAAGGCAAAAGGGGTCCAACCCGTTACTAGCATGGTGTACCTAATAAAGTGGCCAGTGATTGTATGTCTCAGTGTTAAAACCACCCTCTCCTCCCACATCTTAAATTCCATGTCAGCGTGGGCTGGAGCAAAATCTTTGTCCCTGTATATAGCCCTGAGCTAGCAAGGACAATGTTTTAGGATGACCCTCCAACTTTCTTATCGCTTGTAATTAAGATGTTACTGCGCCCAATATTCTTAGTTTTCTTTGAGTCTAAGGCAAATAAAAGACTTGAGAGGCCATAGCCTGCATTCACTAATTCCAGATCTAGCCACACTGATTCCGGATCATTATTAATCCAGTTGGCTATGTATCGAAATTGTGCAGCCAACTGATAGAGCCTAATATTTGGGACCACTAAGCCTCCCTGCTCTACAGACATTTGCAACTTGGCCATACTTAGTCAAGGTTTCTTTCTGTTCCAAGTAATAAAGAAGCCTTGGGAGAATGTTCATTCTAAATAAAGCAATTCTTCCCATCATTGACAGAGGAAGGGATGTCCATCTGTCCAGGTCGTGCTTTAACAGAGGTTCAAAGTTGGCCTTGTACATTGCTTCTAATGATGGTGTGATGGAAATCCAATGATAAGTAAAACCTGCGGGTGACCATTTAAATGGACAAGAGGGGAGCCGAGATAAATTCTCAAGCGGCATGGCTTCAGACTTAGAAAAATGTATTTTATACCCTGTGTTGTGCCTCGCCCTGAGGAATTTCAGGCCTGCAGGCAAGCCTGAAGCCTGATTTGAGTTCTTTTGTCTCCTGAGACAAAAGAAACCCCTTTGCCACGTGTCACTAAACAAAGGAGCCCCGGGTGGTACTCAACAGCAATCACCACCCGCATTTCCATCTGATCCAGCAACTACGTCACAGGTAATCCCAGCAGGGGTCCCCCAGAAAGCGGACTCTGATTGGCTGTAGTGCGTCACTGGGCGGTGACGACACAAAGGCTATAAATGCATGGAGGACCTGCAAACTGCGCTCTTTCCAGTCGCGCTGACGGGCGTGACGAACGGAAGCACACAACTCTCGCTCAACCCGCCTGCCCCCACCGAGCAGCAGCCGAGCGAACAGTTACCGCGCGCATTTCCAGAAGGCCTGAAAGAAGAAATCCTCGCTGGCTGAGATCTTCTTCTACCTGATTGATTGACGGTCGCCCCCCGGATCAAGCTGTTTCCCGCGGATGTAGGCGACGCCCGCCTATGAAAGGACACCTGAGACACAACGTTTCCCTCCTTTCTTTCCTGTCGCGACCCTCTCCCTCCGAGCCACGGACTGTGAGAGGACACTAGCGTGCCGCTAGCCCCGGACTGTCAGCAAAGGACGTGCTGCAGCTCCGGACCAACAAAGCCCGGATCAACGAACTCCGGACCACCACAACTACAGCCTGCGTCACAGTAAGAGGTTATCTTCTGGGCAGTGAATATTAGTTGTTGTTTTATTAGTGTTTTCACTTGTTGTTTTGTACGGATCGCCGCGTCCGTTACGCTGTTTATTCTGTTACTGTGATCAGCTGATTGAGCGCCGAGTCCGCTCGCTCTCTTCTCTCTCTCTCCTCTTCGCTCTCCATCCTCTCGCTTACTACAAACACTCACGCACGTACATTAACACATACACGCACCACACCCCGTGCTTTCCTTTGCTCCGGATTACGTGCCGTGGACAAGTCGCCATCTTGTCTCACACACAAGTATCCGTGGGTGTATTGTCTGGTGTGACCACTAGTGGTGTAACACCCGTTCCTGGCGTAGGCGCCATCTTGAGAGTCCCACTTTGTTCTGCCATTTTGCGACATCACACGCGTGCACTCACACACACACACACACACACACCCACACATACAACCTCTGCTGTTGGCTTGGTTTTTGTCTGTTTACATTGTTAGTTTGTCTCTGTTATACTTAGCTTATTCTTTCTGTGTAGTTTACCATACTCATGTAGTTATAGTTACGTGAGGATATTAACAACAGTATTAATTGTAAGGTGTTTACTGATTGTAAATAAACTCTTTTGTGGATTTAAAGAGAAGCCTCCTTGTATTTTGTCCATGTATTGTCACAAAGAGCTGGTTGATTGGGCTAGTGTACGGATTCACACCTTCCATTTTTATACCTTCTATTAACTTATGTTATAACATAAAGTTAATTATAAGGTAATAATTTTATGAGACTGATCATTATAGTTATTAGTCTGATTCATCCGGTGGTTCCCCTTTTTAATTTATTAATTTTTAATTAATAAATCTAATTAATATTTTATAATTAATAATCATCTTTGATAATTATTAATTCTTACTAATAACTATTTATAGCCCCTACATGCACAACACCTGAGAATTTACTAAATTGATTTATTATCTCCAAAACAGCTGGTATAGATTTTGTTGGGTTAGTTATAAAAAGAAATATATCATCAGCATATAAGGCTATTTTATGATTTTTCACACCAACTGAGATTCCAGTGATATCTTGGCTATTCCTTATAGCTTCTGCAAGGGGCTTGATCACCATAGCAAACAACAACAATGGGGATAAAGGGCATCCTTGCCTGGTACCCCTGCCCAAAGCAAAGTAGGGTGAAAGCTGGCCATTAATCCAAACAGCAGCCAACGGCCTATTATATAGCAATCTAACCCAGCTGCTGAAAGCATCTCCAAGACCAAAGGCATTTAAGGTGGAGAAAAGAAAGTGCCATTCAACTCTATCGAAGGCTTTTTCAGCATCAAGACTTATCACCATACTGGACAACTTCTGCCACTGTGTCAGCTGAATTACATTTAACAACCTTCTCATATTGTTACAGGAGTTCCTGCGAGTAATGAACCCTGTCTGATCAGTGTTAATAATGAGGGCAAAACTTTCTCAAGGCGCTGTACAAGAATTTTAGATAATTGTTTGTTAAATGAATCATTCAGCATCTCTAAAAAAGGACCCATGAGCTCCAATTTAAAATCCTTCTAGAACTCACTGCTAAGGCCATCAGTGAACAGTTTCAGAATTACTATGTCCATCTTTATCTTTAATAGAGGAAATTGTCTGAGAGTCGATCCTCTTATTTACTAGTCATGCCAAGTACTTACTTGGTTTATTACCATTCTCATATAATCTTTGTTTAGCTAATCGAATACTCTGCTCGGCTCTATGAGTGAGCAGAGAGTTCAGAGATGCTCTTGTAGCCAGCATTGCTTTCATATTACTATCAGAGGGGTATTTTGCATATGTCTTCTCCTAATCAGCAAGCATGCCTTCTAATTTCCTTTGGGCTTCCAAAGATTTACGTTGTTCACCTCTATTGTAGGAGTTAATAAGGCCTCTAGCATTAGCTTTACAGGCTTCCCACAATATTGATGGAGATACATCTGGGGTTTTGTTTATTTCGTAGAATATGTTGAATTCTGATTTAAAGTAAGAGATGAATTTGGGATCACTAAGTAATTGTGTCTTGAACCTTCAGGAGCCAACAGAACCCTGTTTCTCGGTAAAGAGCAACTGTAAAAATACTGGATTGTGATCAGAAATAGAAACAATTCCTATATCGCAAGACACAACAGAGGAGAGCATTAACTTAGGGATAAAAAAGTAATCTATTCTTGAGCTACTCTTATAAGCACTGGATAAAACGTGAACTCTCTAGAAGTAGGGTGTACAGTTCTCCACACATCAATAAATCCACCCTCCTCACGTGTCCATTAGTGCCCTGGTTATTTTGGTTGGGGCCCTAGGATCTGCAGGCATCCTGTCAATCATCGGGTTCAAGTGGCAATTAAAATCCCCTCCCACAATACAACACTCAGTTTCAAGTTCAGCAAACTTCAACAATGCCTTTGTGACAAAGTCAGTAGGGTGATTTGGAGGCACATAAACATTAAGAATTGAGATGTATTTCCCATACAGTAGACCCTTAATTATTATATATCGTCCATTACTGTCCTTGACACAGGATTCAAGTTTAAAGGGCAGTTTCTTATTTATCAGAATACATACCCCTCTGTTCCTTTTTGAGACAGGTGAGAATCTTCTTTCTCTTCACTGCATGGTGGAGACCCCGTACATTCCAAGTACAGAGTTTAATACTAGGAATACTCATAGTTAAACAAGGTATATAGCATATCTTAAGTTTTTCCTACTCATCACTGTCACATATTTATCCTCATCCATAGTCCACATTCAGCATGGATAACATAAATAGTATAGCAATGGGACTGAGCTTATTGGTAACATATAACAAAACAGTGGCCGTTCCTAAGATAAAACTATTTACAAAAACTAACACTAGGTCCTCCACAAACCGTTCTTGAACCTCTGACCTTGACATCCTAACACAGAGAGCAGGTTCAAACCCTCCCTCCAGGTGGAGGACCCCTTCACTGACCCTAAATGCAAGCACTCTCCTTGTCTGGCACACTAAGTTGTAGTAGCAGTGGTTGAAAGTATGGACAGACACTATCCCTACCACTTATAAGTAACCATAATAATAACCATTATATAGAACCAGCAATATAGCCAAATGAAACAAAGTGAAAACACAATTGGTAGGGAAGTGGTCTTGCTATCACATGACAATTACAGAGAGTCAACAAATGCTTAAGCCTCCTCCGGAGAATGGAAAGTTTTAACCGTATCATTCATCATTATCCTGAGGGACGCGGGGTAAATCATAGCGTAATGAGCTCCCTCGATGTTCTGGAGCTTCTTCCGTACCTGGTCGTATTCGCGTTGTCTTTTCTGTGTGGCCGAAGAAGGGAAGAAGTGGATCAGCGCTCCGTCCTGTCGGATTTCTTTGATTCGTCTAGCTGCATCCGTCACTCTTTAACGGTCACTGAAATTGTGAAACCACACTATCATTGCGCGTGGAAATCTTGAGGTCTGGGGACCCGGGAGCCTGTGTGCCCTCTCCAACTTGACACGACCCACTTTGGCGTCCAGCTGTAGTAGCTCGGGGATCCAGGACTCCATGATCTTTATCGCGTTTGTCCCCTCCAGTTTCTCTTGCAAGTCAATAATCCTCAGGTTTTTACATCTGCCTCTGTTTTCATTATCCTGAAGCTGCTCCGTCAACTCCTTCATTGTTTTTTCCAAAGCCAGCGCGAATTTATCAGCATCACTACACACATTTTCCACCACTAAAATTCTCTGCTCCGCCTCACTGACACGGTCAGTGACTTGTTTCAGACTCTGAGTGACATTTGTGGTGATATGGTGCAGCATTTTGTCTAGTTTTTCATCCATCCATCCATCCAAATATTGGCCGTCATCGCTTCAAGGGCTTTAGTCAGACCCGGATCAGTCGCTGCGCCAGTGTCTCCGATGAAACGTGGCTACTCGGTCGCTTGCTTCACCAGAAGTCCTTGAACTGGATTCTTAATTCAATGGGAAGTCAGGAGAAGAGAGCTGGAGCAGCCAGAGACCCTGGTGAGCTCCTTAAAGACCTGAAGCTCCAAAATCAAAAATAAAACTATTTACCTTGAAAAGAATAGATATAAAATACAATTAAAAAATATCAGTTGATATGATCCACCCAGTTAAAATCCAGATGAAGGAAAATAACAAAAAACGGTGTGACATTGCTGTTGTTTTGACCAATGTCAGACATCTCATTAAAATAAACTCATCACTTTGGGTTTTGGAGGCGGAGACTATGACCCAGGCCCTCTTATGATTGGTCACCCCCCCCCCCCCCAATGGGGTCCTATTACACCTATAACACCTATTGTTGTGAATTCCCATCAAACCTTTTCCATCCCCCTGCAGCAGAGATAGCAGATACATTCTGCCTCCAATGCTGGTTTGTTAAAGTGAGTTTAAAGGCAGAAAAATGGAGGTCCAGCTAAGGCTGTTCCAACACAGGAGGTAATTCAAGAACCACAACTGATGAATGAATTCCACCAGTAAGAACCAGTAGTGTCAAAAGTACACACGTTTGTTACTTACGTAAAAGTATAGATACTGCAGTTTAAAAACACTCTGGTAAAAGTTGAAGTATCAACTTGATGTCTTTACTCAAGTAAAAGTGAAAAAGTATGTGCTCATAAATCTAATTAAAGTATACTAAAAATGTAACATAAAAAAATACACAAAATAAATTAGTTTGTGTCAATATATAGATTGGAAGCTTAATTTGAAACGGATTATACACGTGGCCTAAGACACAGCATCATCATAATCCCATTACTATCAAAGACAAAGCAACTCGAGGAGCATGTTCTTTCTCAAACCTTTTTGGGATTCAACATCCAAACTGAGGTAGCACTCAAGAGGTAGGTATTCAGGCCTGCAAAGATGATGCTTTATTGGACGTCGGAACTCGGAGCTACACACAACATAACATCAGAACTGAGCACTTCCAGCTTAAAAACTGGGATATTATTGAATACGGAATAAAAGAGAAATGATATTGATGGACGGCGGTTTGTTGACTTACGTAGGGACAGTGTGGGAGAGGGGGACAGATCGGTGTCACTGTAAATGTGTCCTCTGTGCTATCTGCGCCCATGCAGACATAAAAAAGTTTTTTTATGTTTGTATAATATTTATTTTTGAAGGCGCATTTGTAGCCCATAGATAGACCCACGCTCTGGTTCTTCCGGCCGGCATCCGACACAGTGCAACAGTTTTCACCCGTTTTATAAAAGTTAGCGGTTCACCAAGTTAAAGCAAGAGTAACGAGACCATTGGTTTTAAAAATGTAAGCAATAGAAAGTACAGATACTTGTGTGAAAATGTAATGACTAGAAGTCAGAAGTAGGCAGAAAAATAGTAATGGAGTAAAGTATAGATACCTAAAAAGTGTACGTAAGTACAGTAACAAAGTATTTGTACTTCATTACTTGACACCTCTGGTAAGAACCAAAGGGTCCAATTCACTGGATGACTTTACAAAGAGAAAACAAAGAAGTGGACTGACTGATTGACCCCTGTTCTAGTTGGTCTCTAGTTATAGTATAGTAGTTAGTATATAGTTATAGTAGGTGGTATATAGTTATAGTATAATATTAAGTATATAGTTATAGTTACTTAGTTAATATATAGTAGTTAGTATATAGTTATAGTAACTAGTTATAGTATAGTAGTTAGTATATAAATACTAGCTATAGTATAGGAGTTAGTATATAGTTATAGTTATTAGTTATAGTATAGTAGTTAGTATATAGTTATAGTTACTAGTTATAGTATAGTAGTTAGTATATAGTTATAGTTACTAGTTATAGTATAGTAGCTAGTGTATAGTTATAGTTACTAGTTATAGTATAGTAGTTAGTATATAGTTATAGTTACTAGTTATAGTATAGTAGTTAGTATATAGTTATAGTTACTAGTTATAGTATAGTAGCTAGTGTATAGTTATAGTTACTAGTTATAGTATAGTAGTTAGTATATAGTTATAGTAACTAGTTATAGTAGAGTAGTAGTATATAGTTATAGTTACTAGTTATAGTATAGTAGTTAGTATATAGTTATAGTTACTAGTTATAGTATAGTAGTTAGTATATAGTTATAGTTACTAGTTATAGTATAGTAGCTAGTGTATAGTTATAGTTACTAGTTATAGTATAGTAGTTAGTATATAGTTATAGTTACTAGTTATAGTATAGTAGTTAGTATATAGTTATAGTTACTAGTTATAGTATAGTAGCTAGTGTATAGTTATAGTTACTAGTTATAGTATAGTAGTTAGTATATAGTTATAGTAACTAGTTATAGTATAATAATAGTATATAGTTAGTATATAGTTATAGTTACTAGTTATAGTATAGTAGTTAGTATATAGTTATAGTTACTAGTTATAGTATAGTAGTTAGTATATAGTTATAGTTACTAGTTATAGTATAGTAGTAGTATATAGTTACTAGTTATAGTATAGTAGTTAGTATATAGTTATAGTTACTAGTTATAGTATAGTAGTTAGTATATAGTTATAGTAACTAGTTATAGTATAGTAGTAGTATATAGTTATAGTTACTAGTTATAGTATAGTAGTTAGTATATAGTTATAGTTACTAGTTATAGTATAGTAGTTAGTATATAGATATAGATACTAGCTATAGTATAGTAGTTAGTATATAGTTATAGTAACTAGTTATAGTATAGTAGTTAGTATATAAATACTAGCTATAGTATAGGAGTTAGTATATAGTTATAGTTATTAGTTATAGTATAGTAGTTAGTATATAGTTATAGTTACTAGTTATAGTATAGTAGTTAGTATATAGTTATAGTTACTAGTTATAGTATAGTAGTTAGTGTATAGTTATAGTAACTAGTTATAGTATAGTAGTAGTATATAGTTATAGTTACTAGTTATAGTATAGTAGTTAGTATATAGTTATAGTTACTAGTTATAGTATAGTAGTTAGTATATAGTTATAGTAACTAGTTATAGTATAGTAGTAGTATATAGTTATAGTTACTAGTTATAGTATAGTAGTTAGTATATAGTTATAGTGACTAGTTATAGTATAGTAGTTAGTATATAGATATAGATACTAGCTATAGTATAGGAGTTAGTATATAGTTATAGTTATTAGTTATAGTATAGTAGTTAGTATATAGTTATAGTTACTAGTTATAGTATAGTAGTTAGTATATAGTTATAGTTACTAGTTATAGTATAGTAGCTAGTGTATAGTTATAGTTACTAGTTATAGTATAGTAGTTAGTATATAGTTATAGTAACTAGTTATAGTAGAGTAGTAGTATATAGTTATAGTTACTAGTTATAGTATAGTAGTTAGTATATAGTTATAGTTACTAGTTATAGTATAGTAGTTAGTATATAGTTATAGTTACTAGTTATAGTATAGTAGCTAGTGTATAGTTATAGTTACTAGTTATAGTATAGTAGTTAGTATATAGTTATAGTTACTAGTTATAGTATAGTAGTTAGTATATAGTTATAGTTACTAGTTATAGTATAGTAGCTAGTGTATAGTTATAGTTACTAGTTATAGTATAGTAGTTAGTATATAGTTATAGTAACTAGTTATAGTATAATAATAGTATATAGTTATAGTTACTAGTTATAGTATAGTAGTTAGTATATAGTTATAGTTACTAGTTATAGTATAGTAGTAGTATATAGTTATAGTTACTAGTTATAGTATAGTAGTTAGTATATAGTTATAGTTACTAGTTATAGTATAGTAGTTAGTATATAGTTATAGTAACTAGTTATAGTATAGTAGTAGTATATAGTTATAGTTACTAGTTATAGTATAGTAGTTAGTATATAGTTATAGTTACTAGTTATAGTATAGTAGTTAGTATATAGATATAGATACTAGCTATAGTATAGGAGTTAGTATATAGTTATAGTAACTAGTTATAGTATAGTAGTTAGTATATAAATACTAGCTATAGTATAGGAGTTAGTATATAGTTATAGTTATTAGTTATAGTATAGTAGTTAGTATATAGTTATAGTTACTAGTTATAGTATAGTAGTTAGTATATAGTTATAGTTACTAGTTATAGTATAGTAGTTAGTATATAGTTATAGTAACTAGTTATAGTATAGTAGTAGTATATAGGTATAGTTACTAGTTATATTATAGTAGTTAGTATATAGTTATAGTTACTAGTTATAGTATAGTAGTTAGTATATAGATATAGATACTAGCTATAGTATAGGAGTTAGTATATAGTTATAGTAACTAGTTATAGTATAGTAGTTAGTATATAAATACTAGCTATAGTATAGGAGTTAGTATATAGTTATAGTTATTAGTTATAGTATAGTAGTTAGTATATAGTTATAGTTACTAGTTATAGTATAGTAGTTAGTATATAGTTATAGTTACTAGTTATAGTATAGTAGTAGTATATAGTTATAGTTATTAGTTATAGTATAGTAGTTAGTATATAGTTATAGTTATTAGTTATGGTATAGTCGTTAGTATATAGTTATAGTTACTAGTTATAGTATAGTAGTAGTATATAGTTATAGTTATTAGTTATAGTATAGTAGTTAGTATATAGTTATAGTAACGAGTTATAGTATAGTACTATATAGTTATAGTTACTAGTTATAGTATAGTAGTTAGTATATAGTTATAGTTACTAGTTATAGTATAGTAGTTAGTATATAGTTATAGTAACTTAGTTATAGTATAGTAGTTAGTATATAGTTATAGTTACTAGTTATAGTATAGTAGTTAGTACATAGTTATAGTTACTAGTTATAGTATAGTAGTTAGTACATAGTTATAGTTACTAGTTATAGTATAGTAGTTAGTATATAGTTATAGTTACTAGTTATAGTATAGTAGTTAGTATATAGATATAGTAACTAGTTATAGTATAGTAGTAGTATATAGGTATAGTTACTAGTTATAGTATAGTAGTTAGTATATAGTTATAGTTACTAGTTATAGTATAGTAGTTAGTATATAGATATAGATACTAGCTATAGTATAGGAGTTAGTATATAGTTATAGTAACTAGTTATAGTATAGTAGTTAGTATATAAATACTAGCTATAGTATAGGAGTTAGTATATAGTTATAGTTATTAGTTATAGTATAGTAGTTAGTATATAGTTATAGTTACTAGTTATAGTATAGTAGTTAGTATATAGTTATAGTTACTAGTTATAGTATAGTAGTAGTATATAGTTATAGTTATTAGTTATAGTATAGTAGTTAGTATATAGTTATAGTTATTAGTTATGGTATAGTCGTTAGTATATAGTTATAGTTACTAGTTATAGTATAGTAGTAGTATATAGTTATAGTTATTAGTTATAGTATAGTAGTTAGTATATAGTTATAGTAACGAGTTATAGTATAGTACTATATAGTTATAGTTACTAGTTATAGTATAGTAGTTAGTATATAGTTATAGTTACTAGTTATAGTATAGTAGTTAGTATATAGTTATAGTAACTTAGTTATAGTATAGTAGTTAGTATATAGTTATAGTTACTAGTTATAGTATAGTAGTTAGTACATAGTTATAGTTACTAGTTATAGTATAGTAGTTAGTACATAGTTATAGTTACTAGTTATAGTATAGTAGTTAGTATATAGTTATAGGGATGAAACTGAGTCTGACTCCCCCGTTATAAAACCTGCAGCTTTATTATTTTTTACCATTGATGTAGTCCTGCTCCTCTGGGGTCATGACAGAAATCAGATGTCCTCCACACATCCGGCAGTGCTGCTCTGCTGCCTCCCAGCTCTGCCGCTGGGTGAAGTGACGGTAACAGAAGCCCTGGAACTTCTCCCAGCCTGGCTCACACGTCTCCAGGTCTGATGGAATGAGAGTCATGGGATTATCAGGAAGCTTTGATTGTACTCTAAATCTCTACATACATTAGTATGTACACTCAGATACTTTGCTGTATTATAAACATGACACCCAACCTGTCTGACACAGGTCTCCTTCATATCCAGGCAGGCAGAGACACCGTGCTGATCCACTGTCGACACAAGTGCCTCCATTCAAACACAGGTTTTCTAGGCAGGAGTCTGCAGCTGTGTGAACATGGAGGGATTTAGTGGCAGTTCTGCCATTATGAGTATTATTCAGTTTTCCAGTGTTTTGGCAAATACCAACACCTTTCACTTATTCTTTCATTGAAATGATATCTATCATTTCAATTTAGTTAATGTTAAAATATATAGGAATCTGTACATCACATGGGACAGTGTCTGTCCACCTGATTCAACCAACAATCTCCTAAAGTTGAACTATATTATATTACTATATTATGATCTGGTCGGTGATTATAAATTGGATATTTTAGCACTAACAGAAACTTGGCTCCAGCAGGATGAGTATGTGAGTCTCAATGAATCCACTCCACCTAGTCATATTAACTTTCATACAGCTAGAAGCACTGGTCGAGGTGGAGGAGTTGCAGTCATCTCTCACTCTAGTTTAGGTGTTAGTCCCAAAAATAATCATAATTATCAGTCATTTGAAACTTTGCTTTTATCAATGACTGATTCCAGGCAGACAAACAAAAAGCCAGTCCTATTTGCAGTTGTTTATCACCCTCCTAGTCCCTATTCTGTATTTTTAGCAGAATTCTCTACCTTTCTGTCCAGTATAGTGTTAAACTATGACAAAATTGTAGTTGTAGGAGACTTTAACATACATGTTGATAACAATAGTGACTCTCTAAGTAACACTTTTGGCAGCATACTAGATGGAATTGGCTTTACTCAGAATGTAAATAAACCAACCCACAGTCACAAGCACACCCTGGATCTGGTTTTAACTTATGGGATTGAGATTAGTGACCTTGTTGTTCTCCCCCATAATCCAGTTCTTTCAGATCACTTGTTAATTACCTTTCATCTTATAATCAATGATAATTCCTCACCAGTAGTTAAAACTGAAATAAAAAGAGCACTATGTGACTATTCCATTTTAAAATATATAGAGATAATTGGGCCTATATTCACCCCCACATATAATTATGAGAACAGCAGCTCAGACATGTTTTGTCCGGCTACATGTGATGAGTTAGTTGAAAAAACGATGCACACCCTCCATAGCGCTTTAGACCTGGTAGCCCCATTAAAATGTAAAACTGTTAGACCCAGGACATTATCTCCCTGGTATAATACTGAAACCCGTTCCCTTAAAAAAGCTACACGTAAATTAGAGAAGCTATGGCGCTGCTCCCGCACAGATCATTCCCTCAGGGCCTGGAAGAACAGTCTATTGGCTTATAAACAGGCCCTGCATATGGCAAAAACTAGGTATTATTCATCATTAATAGAAGAAAATAAGAATAACCCCAGATTCCTGTTCAGCACTGTAGCCAGGCTGACCAACAGTCACAGCTCAGTAGATCCATCTATTCCAGTTAGTCTCAGCTGTGATGACTTCTTAAATTTCTTTAATAATAAAATCATAAGTATTAGAGATAAAATGGATCAAATCCTTCCTAACATCAGTGCTGAGGAAGCTCAGGCTGTAGCTTAGAAGCTGCTTTAAACCCAGTAATATTTCTGGATAAATTCACCCCTGCAAACCCAGCCCAGTTAACTAAAATCATTATCTCATCTAAGTCAACTACGTGTATTCTAGATCCAATTCCAACTAAACTACTTAAAGAGACGCTGCCCTTAATTATTGATAATATCTTAGATATAATTAACATGTCCCTAATAACTGGATACGTGCCGCAGGCTTTTAAACACGCAGTCATTAAACCACTCTTAAAGAAAAACACTCTTGAGCCAGATATTTTAGTAAACTACAGGCCAATTTCAAATCTACCCTTTCTTTCAAAAGTTCTTGAAAGAGTGGTAGTTCAACAGCTGTGTCAGCACTTACAGGACAATAGTTTATTTGAAGATTTTCAGTCTGGTTTTCAGGCCAATCACAGCACTGAAACAGCACTAGTCAAGGTCACTAATGACTTGTTGCTGGCTGCTGATGATGGACTGGGCTCGGTTCTGGTCCTGCTGGATCTAAGTGCTGCGTTTGACACAATCGACCACAGCATCTTATTGCAGAGATTGGAACAGGACATAGGCATTAGAGGATCCACTCTCTCCTGGTTTAAATCCTATTTATCTAATAGGTTCCAGTTTGTTAGCGTTAACCAGCAATCATCATCATACTCAAGAGTCACCTATGGTGTCCCACAAGGGTCAGTCCTAGGGCCCATTTTGTTTACTCTATATATGCTGCCCTTGGGTAATATTATTAGAAAACATGGCATAAATTTCCACTGCTACGCAGATGACACACAGCTATACTTATCAATTAAACCTGATCAGATCAGGCTAGTACATAAACTAAGCACCTGTGTTAGAGACATAAAGACCTGGATGTCTGTTAACTATCTGTTACTTAACCCTGATAAAACAGAAGTTATTATATTAGGCCCTAAAAGTGTTAGAGAGTCCCTATCTGAGCAACTAGTAACTCTAGATAATGTGAAGATAGCTTCTAGCACCACAGTTAAAAACCTAGGAGTTTTATTTGAGCCAGACTTATCATTTAAAGCTCATATTAATCAAGCCTGTAGAACAGCCTTCTTTCACCTGCGTAACATTGCCACAATTAGAAATATCCTGTCTAAAAATGATGCTGATTTAAAACTGGTTCATGCTGAGCTGGTTCAAAACACAGCGGCTCGTTTACTAACAGGAACTAATAGAAGAGAGCACATCAGCCCCATACTCCAAGCCCTTCATTGGCTTCCTGTTGAGTTCAGAATTAAATTTAAAATCCTACTCCTCACTTATAAAACTATTAATGGTATGGGCCCCTCTTATCTTAAAGATGCCCTTATCCCGTACCATCCAAATAGAACACTGCGGTCTCAGAATGCAGGTCTACTGGTAGTTCCACGGGTCCATAAAAGCACAGTAGGAGCTAGAGCCTTTAGTTACCAAGCCCCTGTCTTATGGAACCAACTTCCAACTGATATTAAAGAGGCCGACACAGTCTGTGCATTTAAGGTTAGACTGAAAACATTCCTGTTCCAAAAGGCCTATGGTCAGGGTAGTTAAAGGTAGACTTAAACCCACAGTTCAGTCTAAGCTGCCCTAGGAGTGAGAATACTGGGGGAAGTACAGTCACTGAGCTCTATCATCTCTTTCTGGTACCATGTACCACTGTCATTAATAAACAGTATCTAGTTTATACTTGGTCTTTACATCACTATTCACCCAGAGTCCCTCTCCCCACTCCTCTTCGGGGGAGTGGCTACTGTTTCAGTTCATCCACATGAGGCCCAACGATGACGACTCCTGATGTGACTCATGGAGGCCCCTGATGAACTACTCCTTCACCTGCCTGGTTGGACCCACCCTTCTACCCCCACCCTACAGCATCTCTACAGACTGAAACATCTTTATAGACTATTACTTCATCATCAGATGGATGTCTGTCAGTCCTGGTTCATCTATAGCCTGTCCGTCCATGGGAGTGGATCTCTCCTTCACTGTGGTCCTCCTCGAGGTTTCTCCTTTTTCCCACTGGGTTTTGAAGTTTTTCCTTGCCAAGAAGGAGGGTCTAAAGGTGTGTTCACACCGGACTCAATTGACGCGATTTTTTCACGCGATGGACGCGATTTTGTCACACGACAAATTAAATTTTGTCGCGTGATAAATTAAAATTTGTCGCGCTGTTTTGCGAAAATTCGCCAGATTGCGTCATCGCGTCCCCGTCTGTTTTGTTTTCTCTCATCATCCGTGTGTGTGATCACCACTGTCACTGCGTTGTACAGCTCTGAAAGTCCGAAGCTCCACCATCATTTCTGGGTACATGATACCGTCTGGAGGTGCACAGAGCTCGGCTGGTTTCTACCGGAGCTCCGCCTGGACGACGCGGCTCCGTTGTCCGTTGAAGTCCGTTGAAAAGTAAAAGACTGGCGATAAGTGAATTTCTCGTTGTCATGGAGACGTGGAGCGAATCTCAACACTGATTGGTTGTCGCGTTACGTCATCCTGCAAATTCACCAGAAAAGTTCAATATTTTCAACTTGACGCGACAGGCGAATTTCGCGTTGCGAAGCACGATTTTTCGCCACTTCGCGTCCATCACGTCGCGAAATCGCATCCATCATGTCGTGCCATGAAAAATCGCGTCTTCCCATTGACTTAACATGTAATCTCATCACGCTGTCACGCAAATTTTTGTCCGGTGTGAACACACCTTAAAGGGGTATTCACACCAGACTCAATTGATGCGATTTTTTTCGTGCGATGGACGCGATTTTGTCACGCGACAAATTAAATTTTGTCGCGTGATAAATTAAAATTTGTCGCGCTGTTTTGCAAAAATTCGCCAGATTGCGTCATCGCGTCCCCGTCTGTTTTGTTTTCTCTCATCATCCGTGTGGTCACCACTGTCACTGCGTTGTCCAGCTCTGAAAGTCCGAAGCTCCGCCGTCATTTCTGGGTACATGATCCCCTCTGGAGGTGCACAGAGCTCGGCTGGTTTCTACCGGAGCTCCGCCTGGACGACGCGGCTCCGTTGTCCGTTGAAGTCCGTTGAAAAGTAAAAGACTGGCGATAAGTGAATTTCTCGTTGTCATGGAGATGTGGAGCGAATCTCAACGCTGATAGGTTTTCGCGCTACGTCATCCTGAGAATTCGCCAGAAAAGTTCAATATTTTCAACTTGACGCAACAGGCGAATTTCGTGTCGCGAAGTACGATTTTTCGCCACTTTGCGTTCATCATGTTGCGCCGCAAAAAATTGCGTCTTCCCATTGACTTAACATGTAATCTCGTTGCGCTGTCGCGCAAATTTTTGTCCAGTGTGAACACACCTTAAGGACGGGGGATGTCTGGGTCACTTTGGACTGGATTTTGTGAAGCACATTGAGACAACTGTGTTGTAAAATTGGGCTATATAAATAAAGTGAATTGAATTGAACTTACTATATCACATATCATATTGTACATTCAAGTAGTTTCTCTGGTTTTATTTAACATTAATTTACATTGTTGAAAAAGCTCCAGGGAGCCACTATGGGGGCGCTAGAGAGCCACATGAGACTCTAGAGCCACGGGTTGAAAACCCCTGGTCTAGACTCTGGGACCTTGATTTCCTGCAGCTCCACTCCACTCTTTCTGAATCTCCCCTACCTTTTTGAATGGGTTTTGTTCCACGGGCCTCTCCAGGGTGAGGTTATCCCTATTGCTTGTAGACTTTTTCTACCACATATTTCCCTTCCCTTCTCCTTTCTATTAATGGTCTTGGACTCAGATCTCTGTGAACAGCCTCTTTAACAATGACCTTTAGTGTCCAGTCTTTTTCTATGATGGTGGAGCTACAGAACTAGACCGAGACCATTAAAGGCCTTTGAAGGTGTTTGGAGTTAATTAGCTAATTAGAGTGTGGCATCAATGTCTTCAATATTGAATCTTTCCACAATATTAAAATTTTCTGAGATACCCAATTTGGGTTTTTCATAGTTTCATATTAAAAGAAATAAACACTTGAAATATGCCAGTCTGTGTGAAATTAATGTATAAATTATACAAGTTTCACTTATGGAATAGAATTCTTTAAATAAATCAACTTTTTCATAGTTATGATTTACTAGTAAATTGAGAAGTTTAAACAGCTTGTAGTAATAAATGGAGAAATGATAAATATCAGAGTGGATTGGCTCTGCTTTTCAAACAATATCTTCGTTTCATATTCTTAAAATGAAATAAAGATCTGTTCATATATTGACTTTTTTTACTGTTTACTTGAAGAGGACCCATTTCTGACTGAAAAGTAAAGCAGAGTGAGATCTTTACACCTGATATGAACTTGTCTTTGCGTTCGTACCATAATATAAGTCACATATGTTTAAGTTACCAATCATTTATCCTCTGTATAATTCAGAACAAAGAACATATCAATTCTAAGACTTCTGTAGCGAAGTCCTCCTTCTCCTAACCCTAACCCAGTTTTAGGTGAGTGAACTTAAATTTGTTTGGATTAAGATTCATTCAGTTATCCTTTGTTTGTTGTATTTATTTATATTTGTTGTTGTTTTATTTTTATTTTATTTATTCAAACTATTATGCTTAATCTGGCTTTCATCCCAACTGTTGTATTATTAAATTATTTTTATTCCATAATTTTATTTGGGTTTCGTATGAAACATTCCTTTATGTTTTACGTGTGCATTTTAATTTTTTATTTCAAAGATTGAGGCATTGGGTTTGTTGGGTTAGGCTGTTTTTAACTTGCATAGCACTCTGTGCTACATGTTACATGTATGAAAAGTGCTTTATAAATAAAGCCTTTCTTCATTTTCCTTTCAGTTTTTAAACCACCTGTGGCAGTCAACTACTTAAATAAAAATCATTTGAAAAGACAATAAAATGTTGAATAGCTCTGATCTCAGGGCTTCATATTTTAAAGACCAGGTAGACGCTTTACTTTTGGCATCATTGGGCATCAATTCTATAATAACGTTTCAGCACATGGGTTAGGGTTAATGTAGCCCGTGATGTGCCAGATTATTTGGCTACATGGCTTCATCACAAATTCACTCGTGCATTTCAAACTGGAATGTTAATCTAGCTGTTAGCTTTGGGTGCCAAATTGCAGCATAGGGTAAATACTTAATACTTTATTAATCAGGTACCTGAGATGTTTCCTTGTCTTGCTGCAGAAACTCTGACAGCAGGCAGGGAGGCAGCCATGGCCTCTTCTTCCTCCTCCTCTTTCTCTTCATCCTTCTCTTCTTTTTCATTTTTAGAGTTCTCTGGGTGCATGCTGGGAGCAGTGGTGGTAGCATCGTGGCTATCTGCAAGACTGGAGGTTTTGTCTTCATCCGGACGCCACAGGCATCTTTTCACTGAGGACTCCTCTGTGCTGGTCTCCTCCTCGCCTCGTTCTGAGCCATGTTCTGCTGGGACAATTCACTACATACTTATAAAATCTGATGCAGCCTGGCCATAAATTCTACTTATTATTGAGATCTTAGTGTTCTGGTCATGTACTAGTAGTAACCCCAACCTTAACCCTAACCCAATAGGCATCATAAAATTGTGTCCACACACCATTAACATACATGCAATCTAACATAATAACTCTTCTTTTATTCTATTCATTTATTCTTTTAGCATCACTACCACCAGATGGTTTATTACTAAACACCATCCGAGACTTCTATACCCGCTAATTCCTCATCAGGGTCACATAGTCTTCTGGAGCCAATCACAGCACAGTACAGGTGAGAGTCAGGGATACACTCAGACAGGTGTGCACACATGCACGCACACACACACACACACACACGCACACACACACACACACACACACACACACACACACACACACACACACACACATACATACACACACACACACACACACTCCTATGGTGATTTAGAGTCTCCAATTAACCTCAGCATGTGTTTGGACTGTGGGAGGAAGCTGGAGAACCTGGAGAAAACCCACCAGACACAGAGAGAAGATGAAACTCCACACAGAAAGGTCCCAGACCCAGGAGAACATCATCCAAGAAGTAGTCCTTGGAAAATGTTTGTAAAAGGGCAACATTTTAAAAGAATACTTGGCAGATGATTGGATGGACGACCTGTCTTTCACTGTCTAACACAGGTTGAGCAAGATGTCTCAATAACTAATGACTAATTTGAGAGTCAATCAGCCTATCTATAGTTGAAATGATTAATCGATTAGTTGTTTGATTCATTAAATGGTGTAAAATTTCAATCACTGTTTCCCAAAGCTGAAGATTCAACCTAAAATGTCTTTTTTTTGTCCACAACCCAAAGATCATCAGTTTAATTATAGAAGACTAAAGAAACCAGAAAACAATTAGATTCTAGAATTGAGAATTTAGATATTTTCTTCCTAAAAATGACTCAAATTAATTCATTGATTTTCAAATTAGTTGTCTATTAATGAAATAGTTGGAAACTAATTGATGATTCATTGCAGCTGTTGTCTGATTAAACCACTGTGGTTTGGACAAAAATAAAGAACTTGAAGTCTGACAAGATGGATTCTCACTTGCTGCCTCGCAAGATGAGCACTGACCCTTCATCTTTCCCAAAGGAGGAGTAAATATTTGATAGCTAAACTGGAGCATTTTTTTTTCCAACTCACCATTAATGCTGCTGGTGGTGTTCTCTATGACCTCTGGCTGCTTTGAGACATCATCAGATACCTCAGCAGCAGAAGGATCAGCGCTGGACTCCGGATCAGAGCGAGACTCCTGGGGTGTAAAGGAAGGTGAGGAAGAAGTCTCTAGTTCCCAGCTGGGCGTGAGGGTCAGATGAGCGATTAGTGTGAGCTTTATGTCTGATGGAGTATCTGTACCATGCTCACCATCAGTTTCCTCAGAAGTGTGTTCTGTAGCAAGGGTTGAATTTGTCAAAAACACTTTCTCTTTCATTTCGGGACTTTCACCTGATCCACCTGATCCATCGCCTGATTCTGCATTTTTTTCTTTGACATCTTGTTCATTTCCCTTTCGATCACGGTCTGTGATATTTTGGTTTGTGCTGAGAAACACATCTGGGCTTTCTCCTAACGTCTCCTGTTCCAGTTTGTCGTGGGCGTCTTCCAGAGGTTTAACCTCAGATGAAGTGTTGATGTGTGGGATAGTGGCTTCAACCTCCACAGAAGGGGTAGACAAGGGTACAAATGGCAGGGGTGTCAGGAAAGTTACTGGACTATTTAGAACAGTTAAGTCTACAGAGGAGCTTGAGTCGTCCACGACCTTTACTGTTGGGATTCCTGCAGAATCAGTGTGTCCACTCTGATGAATGAGCTCATCTGGAGTACTATGAGACTGCTTAACAGCACAGTCAGCAGGACTGAAGGAGTGCTCTTCAGTAGGATCATGACCTGAGAAAGGGACCAAGAGAAGGGAATCATCTAAACCTATTGCATCCAGCTCTTAATACATGCAATACATGGCACCTGACACATGCTTAATTATTTATTCATTTCAGTCCTGTCTATTCATCAGTTCACACATGGCTGAAAGGGAAGCAGGACAAGCTGAAGATTATTGAGCTCTGACCCCATTTTACACAGGACTTTTCATTTTCTTTCATGTTGTAACTGATGACGATTCAACGTGTGGATTATAACTTAATGGATCAGAATGTAGGGACTAACCCAGATAAACATTTCTTCTGTAATATGTCAGGAAACTGCCTCTACTAAACAGAAGAGCAATATAACGACAGCATTGACATGGAAGGAAAAAAGGGAAAAAACAATATGATAAACACTGACCCTTAAAAAATGCACAGGAACAACAAAGTTGGGAAACGTTGGCTGACGTCTTATAGGGTGAGAGAATGATATGAGGAGGATTATGAGAAGACAACACCAGGAACACCATGTACCCAGACAGACTGGATGAAAACACCACATCAAGGACTTAAACACACCAGGACAACACGAGAGACACTTACTCCTTTATGAAGGATGGAGAATGGACACTTGTGCAGTCTATTAACTGTCTGTTAAAGCTGAACTGAAGATAAACCCTTTTGTCAATCAACAACAACAAAAAAAATCCAGTGTAAAATGGGGTCAGGGCTGGATATCCTTCAGCTTCTCTTGCTTCCCTTTCACAACTGTTTGTCAAATTGAGGTTTTTTTGTGATGTCACCATGTTTGTTTTGTGATTTCCTGTTTTATTTTTGAAATTAACTCTCCTCTTGTTTCAGGTCACTTGTCCTTCCTCTTGTGTCATCAGTCTGATCATCTCCCAGATTCCTGACTGGTTCCACCTGTTCCCATTTCCCTCCATGTGTATTTATAGTCTGTGTCTCTTTGTACTGTACCAGTGTGTTAAGCCTGTTGTCCTGATCACCTCTGTTATAGTCTACTACTTACTAAGTCTCGTTTTTTGTTGTTTTCTTTCATTTCCTTGAAAGAGTCTTGAAAATAAAGAAGAAAATAGAAAATAAACTCATGTGCGTTCGAGTCCTGTGTTTGAGAGTCCTGCCTGTCACTTCCCTTTCAGCCATGATTGATGTGTATTCAGACTATACTGATGTGTGATGTAAACTGTTGAATACACATGAAATAAACAAATAAATGAAATGTTATGTTCATGTTACAAATTACTTTTTTGTCAATTGACAAAAGGGTTTAATTAATGTTTACATGCTGACAGCAATCAATCTGTTATCGTGTAAGGTTCACAAACGTGCACCTTAAAACAGGGCGTTTTGTGATGGATAGTATATTCTTTGAATATGCCTCCATCACCAATGTAAATAATATTAATATTTTCAGTGCCTACTTATGGTTTCATTGTCTGCACCTGAGGTTTAAAAGGGGGATGTGACTCATAGCCAGCATTGGAGGTTGGATTTCCAGGGCCCACATAAGTATTTCCCTGATTTCAGTGGATTATATTTCCCTCTGGGGTTTTTTCACCTTTATTTAACCAGGCATGTTGCTTGAGATCAAATCATCTCTTTTTCGAGCAAGGTCTGACCAATCTGTCAGTGTTAAAAACAAAAACGTGGAAGCACAGAAAGACACAACACAGCACAGAATGAAAACACAAAAACAGAAAAAACAGTGCACCACAATACACAGTAAAAAACATGACTTAACTGAAGATAAAAAATATCACACAGTGAAACAGTTACATGTTCCAAATTTTGACAATAAAAAAAGACAATAGTTGAGCTTTAAAATGAGTTAAGGAGATGAGTTCCTGTAGTTTGAGGGATTTTTGAAGATTGTTCCAGGAAGAGGGAGCAGATACATAAATGACCTGTTTCCAAACTCAGTACGAGTCCTGGGGATAGAGGCAGTTAAAATGTCCAACGAGTGCAAATTGTATGATGACGTCCTTTTTGATGTGAAAGTGATGTAAGTGTGAAGGTCTGGGGGGAGTAGTCCAATATTTTTTATAACTTTTCTATAACTTTATAAATGAAAATGTACCAGTGAGAAAGTCTCTGGGCAGAGAGGGACAACCAGCCTATTTAGCATACAGAGTACAGTGATGATGAGTGATTTACAACTGGTAATAAATCTTAAAGCACAGTGGTAGGTGGCATCCAGTTCATGTAGTGAAGTGGAACAAAATGTAGCTTCAATAAGCCTCTTTTTTGATAAAAATGTAAAACACGACTTGTGCCTGAAATTAAAGCCCAGTCTCACCCTCAGCTTCTTTGCCAGGTTCTCAATATGAGGTTTAAAAGTCAATTTGTCATCAAGGATGATACTCAAGTATTTAAAAGTAGAAACAATCTCAATAATGTTACCTTGAGATGTAAATACATTAAAAAGACTGGATTTGTCTCTGGCTTTGGAGAAAATCATAATTTTAGTCTTATCTACATTAAGCACCAGTCTCAAGAACAACAGTTGGGCTTCAATTTCTCTAAAAGCAGCTTGTAAGTGATTTACAGCAGTCAGAACAGTGTTTCCAAAACAGTATACAACAGTGTCATTTGCATTTTAATGCTGATCACATTGTTGTGGCACACTCTTGTGGACAGCCAAGGTATCAGAAGCCATCAATTGTAACACACTGGATCCTATCTGAAAGATAGTTAGAAAACCAACCAATAGCAGAATTTGACAGTCCTATATTAGTTAGTCTGTGCATTAATACATCATGGTCCACTGTATCAAAAGCTTTGGAAAAATCTAAAAAAAGATAAGCACAGTGTTGTTTGCTGTCCATGGCCATAACAATATCATTTAGTACTTTGGTAGTTGCAGTAACTGTGCTGTGTAAGTTTCGAAAACCAGATTGATGACAGGATAGAATATCATTGAAACACAGAGTCCTTTAACGGAGTACTGACCAGACTTTCTAGAACCGTAACTAAATGGGGACAGTTTAGAGATTGGCCTATAATTATTGAGGTTTGATCAGGGCCGCTGCTAGGGTTTTGGAGGCCCTAAGCTCAGGTTGCCCGCCCACCCAACTCCTGTAAGCTAAAGTTGAAAATAAGTCTTATATAGACATGTAGATATCAAACAATTAACTTTTATTATACAATAATATATAATATAATAAATCAGAGAGAGCAACAACACAATAACAAATAAATAAAACAACTGCATCCAAGGGAAGGCTTTCAGTTGTGAATGTCTCTTCTGAGGTGACTGTTGTTGTTTGTGGCTGTTTACTTGAACCTTCAGACACGTTGGATGGTTGTTGGATGGTTGTTGGCTGCTTATTGCACTGCTTGTTGATGGTTCATCATCTGGTTCATCTTCTTGCTGATGTGGTGGTCGGTGTATGTATTTGAGTATTGACCCTATGAATATGATTTAAATGAAAAAATATCTCATTAGTAAAAGTTGAATAAAAATACCCAAACCAAAAATATCACTTCATTATATTATGCTATCTAGTAGCCTTTGTATTTCACAATGATAGGAGATAGAACCCTTATATGACATTAATATGGTAGGACAAAATCAACTACCTTAAAAATTAACATATTCTAATCCTACACATTAAACAAAACAATAGTGGCATTTTGTGAATGATAAAGGTGGCCAAACATTTTTTTGCACTACACACGACTTTAACTTCTACAACACCGTGGCCAGATGTAAAATCATCCCCCAACCACCGCCCCTCCCCTCCTCCTCCTCACTACCAGGACAGACTGGGAGTTATCCCCAACGACCCCCCTGTAGCAGAGAAAAGATGCTAGAGCTGAGTTTTATTCTCTGTCCAATCCTGTTTACAGTTGGGCTAACCTAGCCTAGCTTGTTTATCACGTAACGCTGTGTTAGCAAAACAAACAAATACGGTATAACACGGACTTACCAGAAAGGGACGCGAGTTCGTCATCTTTCTCTTTTTTCCTGTTTAGCTTTTCAGCTCCAGATTCATGGTGTCTCTTGGATGACATTCTCTCATTTCAGTTGTTGAAGTTTTTAACTGAAGAAAACTGCTCATTAAAGCCGTTTCAGAGCGTAGTAAGAAAAGTGGCCCTGGAGCTTTGTGCCGGTCGTTAACGATCCGAGTCTTTGAAGTGAACGATCCGACTCTTTGAAGTGAACGATCCGACTCTTTGAAGTGAACGATTCGACTCTTTGAAGTGAACGATTAGACACTTTGAAGTGAACGATCCGACTCTTTGAAGTGAACGATCTGAGTCTTTGAAGTGAACGATCTGAGTCTTTGAAGTGAACGATTCGACTCTTTGAAGTGAATGATAGGAGCCGGCTCCTCGTTGGGAGCAACAGAGGAGCCGAACGAGCCGACTCCTTTTAGTGAACTGAGCCAAAAGATCCGGCTCTCCAAATAGAGCCGGAATTCCCATCAATCTCTGTACCATTTACAAAGGATTTGCGGGGGTCTGAGTCTTTTTATTACGCAATACATAACATTAAATTTTCCTGATTTCAGTGATGGTATACAAAACTACTACAGAACTAAGAACTAAGCAAGATTTTTGCTATTTATTAGTGTAATCATTTTTATTTATTTATTTTTTCCAATCTTAAATTTCAGGCCTGCAGGCAAGCCTGAAGCCTGATTTGAGTTCCTTTGTCTCTTGAGACAAAGGAAACTCCTTTGCCACGTGTCCCTAAACAAAGGAGCGGGTGGTACTCAACAGCGCCACCCGTGTTTCCATCTGATCCAGCAACTACGTCACAGGTAATCCCAGCAGGGGTCCCCCAGAAAGCGGACTCTGATTGGCTGTAGTGCGTCACTGGGCGGTGACGACACAAGGGCTATAAATGCATGGAGGACCTGCAAACTGCGCTTTTTCCAGTCGCACTGACGGACGTGACGAACGGAAGCACACAACACTCGCTCAACCCGCCTGCCCCCACCGAGCAGCAGCCGAGCGAACAGTTACCGCGCGCATTTCCAGAAGGCCTGAAAGAAGAAATCCTCACTGGCTGAGATCTTCTTCTACCTGATTGATTGACGGTCGCCCCCCGGATCAAGCTGTTTCCCGCGGATGTAGGCGACGCCCGCCTATGAAAGGACACCTGAGACACAACGTTTCCCTCCTTTCGTCCCTGTCGCGACCCTCTCCCTCCGAGCCACGGACTGTGAGAGGACACTAGCGTGCCGCTAGCCCCGGACCGTCAGCAAAGGACGTGCTGCAGCTCCGGACCAACAAAGCCCGGATCAACGAACTCCGGACCACCACAACTACAGCCTGCGTCACAGTAAGAGGTTATCTTCTGGGCAGTGAATATTAGTTGTTGTTTTATTAGTGTTTTCACTTGTTTTGTACGGATCGCCGCGTCAGTTACGCTGTTTACTCTGTTACTGTGATCAGCTGATTGAGCGCCGAGTCCGCTCGCTCGCTCTCTTCTCTCTCTCTCTCTCTCCCGCTCGCTCTCTCACTCTCATCCTCTCTCTCTCCTCTTCGCTCTCCATCCTCTCGCTTACTACGAACACTTGCACACTTACATTAACACATACACGCACCACACTGCGCACGCTCCCTGTGCTTTTCTTTGCTCCGGATTACGTGCCGTGGACAAGTCGCCATCTTGTCTCACCCACAAGTATCCGTAAGTGTAGTCCCGCGCTTTCTTTGTCTCGGATTACGTGTCGTGGACAAGTCGCCATCTTGTCTCACACACAAGTATCCGTGGGTGTATTGTCACAGTGTGACCACTAGTGGTGTAACACCCGTTCCTGGCGTAGCCGCCATCTTGAGAGTCCCACTTTGTCCCGGCATAGCCGCCATTTTGCAACCTCACACGCGTGCGCACTCACTCACACACGCCCACTCACACACGCCCACTCACACACACACACACACACACATACAACCCCCTTGCTGTTGGCTTGGTTTTGTCTATTTACACTGTTTACTTAGTTTGTCTCTCTGTTATACTTAGCTTATTCTGTCTTTGTAGTTACCATATTCATGTAGTTATAGTTGAGGATATTAACAACAGTATTAATTGTAAGGTGTTTACTGATTGTAAATAAACTCTTTTGTGTATTTAAAGAGAAGTTTCCTTGTATTTTGTCCATGTATTGTCACAAAGAGCTGGTTGATTGGGCTAGTGTACGGATTCACACCTTCCATTTTTATACCTTCTATTCACTTATGTTTTAACATAAAGCTAATTATAAGGTAATAATTTTATGAGACTGGTCATTATAGTTATTAGTCCGGTTCATCCGGTGGTGCCCCGTTTTTAATTTATTAATTTTTAATTAATAAATTTAATTAATATTTTTATAATTAATAATCATCTTTGATAATTATTAATTACTACTAATAACTATTTATAGCCCCTACATGCACAACAAGGCCCCCTCCACTAGTTGGGGCCCTACGCTGGCTGCATAGTCTGCATGTACGGAGAGGCGGACCTGAGTTTGATGGTTTAACACCTTTTACGAGGGGAAGAACATGAGCCATTTTCCAGATTTTGGGTATTGTCTTAGTACTTAGTGTTAAGTTATAAATGTAGGTCAGAGGTTCTGCCAGAGGTTTATGTCCTTCAGCAGTGGTGAATGGTCTATAATTAAATTCACTATTTAAAGATGGATCAGCAACAGCAGGTGGAGCCGGGGCAGAGGAGGAAGAATTTACTTTGTTAAAAAGAAACCCAGAAGAAACAAAACGCTTGTTAAAACAATTAACAATGGGTTCTGTCATAGATAGTGGCTGACTCTGTCACGATGCAACTTGGGAGACTTGAGAAGTTCTTTGGTGATAATGATTTAATTGTCTGCCAGAATTTCTGAGGGTTATTTAGATTTTCGGTTGTGAGGGCCAGAAAATAGTTAGATTTAGCCTTTTTAATTAATGCAGTACATTTATTTCTTCAACATCTAAAAGTAGTCCAGAGTGTGTTGGAATTTGTTTTCCTTGCTTGTGCCCAGTAATAATTTCTTTCACAAGTTAACTTCGCCAATTCTTCAGAGAGCCAGGGATTTTCCCGAGTTACTGCGCAAAGTAAGCGTTGGGAATCCAACGGGAATCCTGTCTTCACAGGATTACTCCAAGTGAAGACAATGGCTGAATGGAACATGTGGTGGTGTTGATAGTTTTTTTTCTTCTCAAACTGCTGCATCTCATCCCACTTCTGTATGGCTTCTGGGAGATTTTTATTTTCTTTGTCTTTCCTCCAGTGACTTTAATTTATGGAGACTTTACCCGTTTCCATCAGACATATAGCATGGATTTTGGAGGGTATATTTCAAGGGTATTATTGTTTGAATTGTTGGCTTGTGTCAGCAGCCACATGCTGTAGTTTCCTGTTTTTCAGCCCATGGTGAACATGATTTTATTTTTGTTCTCACCCTAATAGAGGAAGGAGTAGGAGGAGTATCTTTTGATTATAACCATATTTATTGTGGAATTTTCTGTGTTTTTTTATTATTTTAAAGATGGTTAACCCATTTCTATCCATCCATGTAATGGAGCTGTCATAAATATTACTAACCTGGATGTAACATCAACTAGTGAAAATAGTTTAGATGACCACTAAATTGCAATTGAGGGAATAATCTTAAGCCTAATAAATAACACCCTTGTGGTAAATGACTTACTTGAATCAGGTGGCAGTACCACTCCAGAGGTGGGGAAGTGTTCCATAACAAACAGGTTTTGTGTTGTGTCTGGAGTTGCACTTTCCTCTCCAGACTCTTCTTCTGCTAGATGATTCTCAGGCAAACTGTTGTCAAAAGATTGTAACATGGTGGTGGTGGGAACAGCTGATTCTTCAATGTGGTGTGATGGATTCACCACTGAAACCTCAACATTTCCAGCGCTAGCATCTTCTGGCTGTAGTGAAACATCGTATGAGGTACTTGAGTGGACCAGCTCAGTTTCTGAGGTGTGTTCCAAGTCAACATTTGGAGTGTGATCAGTCTCCCGATGCACCTCTGAAAAGCTGTTGAGAAGCTCATTAGCATCAGCTTCAGATGTTGCATTAACAACTGGCGTATCCATGCTTTCAGTTTTTTGGTTATTTTCAGAAACATGGTGCACCAAGGATTCTCCAGTTCCTGAAGTTGTCCCATCAGCTGTTGGTACATCATTAGTCCGTGGTGAAGATGTTTGTACTGTGTGAAATTTGTCATGATCTATGTCCAGGGTTTCTTCATGGGCTGGATGGTAGGACTCAGGATAGCTGGCCTTTTTTATAGGCTGCCAGGTATCTTGTGTAGACAGGTGCTCAGACTGATGAAAGTTTACTGTGACCAGCAGCTTTGTTTCATAGCCCGGTGATGGGAACTGGTCCTCCACAACACCCTGCTTTACAGAACTGGCCGTCTGAGCTTGCAGGACTTGGTCGAATCCCTTTGCTGTCACCCCAGTCCGGCTGTCCTCCTCCTGTACAGATTGAGTAGAGAAAACAACGTCCTGGCCGATATCCTCTGGTTCAGTGGCAAGAGAATCCTGGGGAGATTTGGTATAAGGACCATTTTCACCTGGAGTAAAAAGGAACAATTGGAAAACGTTATCAATGTTTTCATTTGACTCTCATCAAATATGAGATTCCTCTCTTACTTCTGAAGCAGTAGACATCGTGTTGAGTGTGAGTTTCGGGAAAGCCCGTCTGGTTGCTATATTGGTAGACTGTTCTGACACCAGGTTCCCCACCTCCACAGCGCTCTCTAGGGGTGACAATGGGGTATCGCACACTACCATCTGCCAGCCAGCCCGGGCTGCAGTGGTGCAATCCGTCATTCCAGGCTGCGTATAGCTGGGCGGTGGTGGCCAACTCTGCCCTGTGATTCAGACAGTAGGCCTTGGCCTCCCAGAAGGTGAAACGCTGGGGGGCGGAGCCATGGAACACCTCACCTGTGAATAAGGAGACTAGCCTGGTTAAGACCATCTGATCATGCAAGCTCATACTGCTGTTTGCTTTATGTATAAGTCAAACAGACAAACTGCTTCAGCCAATCAGTGGACTAAGTTGATAAATCGTTTTACTAGAGCTTCCTAGAGTAGAATAGGAAGCAGAGCCTTCAGCTATGAGGCTCCACTCTTGTGGAACCATGTTGCTGGTTCAGTCAAGGGGCAGACACCCTCTCTATGTTTAAGAATAGGCAAAACATTTCCTTTTTGATGAAGCCTATAGTTAAGGCTGGCTCAGGTTGGTCTAGAACCTACCTGTGCTGCAATTGGGGAGTGCCGGGGGCATCAAGAGATACTTATTACAGAGGATGGCCAGGGTCTCTCCCCATTGGTGGTTGTGTTGGCCATACTCTGTTTCGGTGGCATCTGGAAACTGTCTAGATCCCTGCCATCTTATCCTCCATATACATTATAAATCATATTCACTGCTGAATGCTGTTTATCTTAACCCCCTAAGATAAAATTGGCCATATGGTTTGAGTTAAAATGGTCCACAAGGTTTTAGATAAAATGGGCCTCTGTGTCACTCACACAGACACGTGTATTATCAGGATATGTTCCTCAGTCCTTTAAGGTAGCTGTAATTAAACCTCTTCTTAAAAAGCCCACACTAGACCCAGAGGCCTTAGCCAACTACAGACCGATATCAATCATTCTCTTTCTGTCTAAGATACTTGTGAAACCTGTAGCCAATCAGCTGTGTGACTATAACAATAGTATATTTGAGGATCTTCAATCAGGATTTAGAGTACATCATAGCACAGAGACGGCATTAGTTAAAGTTACAAATGACCTTATAATGGCATCTGACAAAGGACTTATCTCTGTACTTGTCCTGTTAGATCTTAGTGCTGCATTTGACACCATTGACCATCAAATTCTTTTACAGAGACTGGAGCATCAACAATCAAAGGAACCGCCCTAAGCTGGTTTAAGTCATATTTTTTAGATCGATCTCAATTCGTTCACATTAATGATGAATCCTCCACGCCATGGAGTCCCACAAGGTTCTGTACTTGGACCACTTCTATTTAGTTTATATATGCTTCCTTTAGGGAACATGATTAGAATTCACTCCATTATTGTTATGCTGACGACACCCAATTATATTTATCAATCAAACCTGATGAAACCAACCAGCTAACTAAACTCCAAACATGCCTTAAGGATATGCCCTTTACTGCCCACATAATACAAATTTCGAGGACTGCATTCTTCCACTTACGTAATATCACTAAAATCAGAAGCATTGTTTCTCAAGCAGGTGCAGAAAAACTAGTCCACGCATTTGTTACTTCCAGGCTGGACTATTGTAACTCTTTGCTATCAGGCTGCTCCAATAAGTTTCTTAGGACTCTGCAGCTAATTCAGAATGCTGCTGCAAGATTAGAGATCACATCTCTCCCATTCTGGCCTCATTACATTGGCTACCTATTAAATCTAGAATAGAATTTAAGATTCTTCTCCTTACATTCAAAACTCTCCATGGTCAGGCACCATCATATATAAAAGAGCTCATAACACCTTACTACCCCTCTAGAACACTGCGCTCTCAGGATGCTGGGCTCCTTGTGGTTCCTATTGTCTCCAAAAGTAGAATGGGAGCCAGAGCTTTCAGCTATCAAGCTCCTCTTCTGTGGAACAAACTACCATTCTGGGTTTGGGAGGCAGACACGGTTATTACTTTTAAGAGTAGACTCCTTTCCTTTTTGATAAAGCTTACAGCTAGGGCTGGATCTGGTCATCCCTTAGTTATGCTGCCATAGGATTAGACTACTGGGTCTCTCTCTCTCTCTCTCTCTCTCTCTCAATTCAATTCAGCTTTATTGGCATGGTAAACATGTTTACATTGCCAAAACGTATAACAACAAAAAGCACAAATAAATGATGTAACATAAAATACAGGAATATTAAATAATAATAATAACAACAACAATAATAATAATAACAATAATTCAATATGTACAAAGTTCATTGTGTCCAGCAGGAGTCTGTCCTTCTTGTCCGCTGGACGTGCTTCTCTGGTCGCAGTAGTACAGGAATCTTCCAGCTATGTGTGCACATGTCTCAAAGTCCCTCTGTGTGTCTGCGATTTGTGGAAAGTATATGTTTCTAATGTCCTGGTATAGCTGGCAGGAGGTTAAGAAGTGCAGCTCAGTCTCCACCTCGCGTTGTATGCAGTGGATGCACAGTCGGTCTTCTCTGTACAGCCAGGTCTGCCTGTGTCGGCCTTTCCCTACGGCCAGGCTGTGGTTGCTGAGTCTGTACATAGTCAACGATTTCCTCAGTCTGGGGTCGGTTACACAGCTCAGATAATCTGCCATGGAGTATTGTCTGTTTAGGGCCAAATAGCACTGGAGTTTGCTTTGGGTTTTGGTTGCAGATGTCCACTAGTTGATGTAATTGTCTTTTTCTTTATTTAGTGCCCTGAGCTGTTGGTGCTGAGGTGGTGGACCAGCTGGCTGAGGGGACTCTTTCTCTTCTTGGCGCTCGCTGGCTTTGAGGTGTTGCTAGAATTTGATGGCTCTTTTTTGTATCCGAATTAAAAGGGGAAATTGTCCTAATTCAGCTCGACGTCCATTATTGGTGGGGTTCCTTTGGACTCTGAGAATGCTCTTACAGATCTCAGTATGCAGGCTTTCTATTGGCTGTTTGTCCCATTTTTCAAAGTCTTGATTTATAAGAGGGCCCCATACTTCACTACCATTCAGTAACATGGGTTCAATTACAGAGTGGAATATTTTGAGCCAGACTCTAATGGGTATATCAATAATTGAAGACTTCTTTAAGGCATAAAAAGCCCTTCTTCCCTTCCCCAGCCTCAACCACAGCCTCAGCCACAGCCTCAGCCACAGCCACAACCACAGCCTCAGCCTCTGCCTCAGCCACAGCCACAGCCTCAGCCACAGCCTCAGCCACAGCCACAACCACAGCCTCAGCCTCTGCCTCAGCCACAGCCTCAGCCACAGCCTCAGCCACAGCCACAGCCTCAGCCTCTGCCTCAGCCTCTGCCTCAGCCACAACCACAGCCTCAGCCACAGCCACAGCCACAGCCTCAGCCTCAGCCTCTGCCTCAGCCACAACCACAGCCTCAGCCTCTGCCTCAGCCACAACCACAGCCACAGCCACAGCCACAGCCTCAGCCTCAGCCTCAGCCACAGCCACAGCCTCAGCCTCAGCCACAGCCACAGCCACAGCCACAGCCTCAGCCTCTGCCTCTGCCACAGCCACAGCCTCAGCCACAGCCTCTGCCACAACCACAACCACAGCCTCTGCCACAGCCTCTGCCACAGCCTCTGCCACAGCCACAGCCGCAGCCACAGCCTCAGCCTCAGCCTCTGCCTCAGCCACAGCCACAGCCACAGCCACAGCCTCAGCCTCTGCCTCAGCCACAGCCACAGCCACAGCCACAGCCACAGCCTCAGCCTCTGCCACAGCCACAGCCTCAGCCACAGCCACAGCCACAGCCTCAGCCTCTGCCTCAGCCACAGCCACAGCCTCAGCCACAGCCACAGCCTCAGCCTCAGCCACAGCCACAGCCTCAGCCTCAGCCTCTGCCTCAGCCACAGCCACAGCCACAGCCTCAGCCTCTGCCACAGCCACAGCCTCAGCCACAGCCACAGCCACAGCCACAGCCACAGCCTCAGCCACAGCCTCAGCCACAGCCACAGCCTCAGCCACAGCCACAGCCACAGCCTCTGCCTCAGCCACAGCCACAGCCTCAGCCACAGCCTCAGCCTCAGCCTCAGCCTCAGCCACAGCCTCAGCCTCAGCCTCAGCCACAGCCACAGCCACAGCCACAGCCACAGCCTCAGCCTCAGCCTCTGCCTCAGCCACAGCCACAGCCTCAGCCACAGCCTCAGCCTCAGCCACAGCCACAGCCTCAGCCACAGCCACAGCCACAGCCTCAGCCTCTGCCTCAGCCACAGCCACAGCCTCAGCCACAGCCACAGCCTCAGCCTCAGCCTCAGCCACAGCCACAGCCTCAGCTTCAGCCACAGCCACAACCACAGCCTCAGCCTCAGCCACAGCCACAACCACAGCCTTAGCCTCAGCCACAGCCACAGCCACAACCACAACCTCAGCCTCAGCCACAGCCACAGCCTCAGCCACAGCCTCTGCTTCAGCCACAGCGTTCTTGCCGTCTTGCCTGTTCTCACCTTTTCCTCTCAGGAGCGATTTTGATTTGTAATTTTCATAGTTTAGTTAGAGATAGTTATCCCTAGATATTCAGTTCAGCCCCTTTTGTTTTTTCCTCCTCAGGAGTGTTTTTTTTTGTTTCCTGTTATTATGTTATTAGATTAGCTTGCCTCCAGTTTTCAGGAGTGATTTTTTGTTTGAGTCCATTCACAGTCATAGATAGATTCATAGTGGTAGATAGATTCGTAGATAGATTTATAGTCGTAGATAGATATATAGTCATAAATAGTTTTTGGAGTTTTCATAGCCACCTGATTTCGTTCTCTGTGAAAGAGGTTTCCTACTGATACTCAATAAAGCTGGCTGTTTGCCAATCCAACTCTGCGCCTGAGTTCTGTGTTCCATTTTGGTCCTGACAATCAGATGGATGTCTGTCAGTCCTGGTTCATCTATAGCCTGTCCGTCCATGGGAGTGGATCTCTCCTTCATTGTGGTTCTCCCCCAGGTTTCTTCTTTCACTGGGTTTTGGAGTTTTTCCTTGTTGAGAAGGAGGGTCTAAGGCAGGGGATGTCTGGGTCACTGACTGAATTTTGTGAAGTCCAGTGAGGCAACTGTCTTGTGATGTTGGGGCTATGAATAAAAATTGAATTGAATTGAATGTGTATAACATCTGGTTCAACTAAAACATGGACAGGATGTTGATTGTCACATGAAATTAGTTCAATTCAACTCAGCTTGTTCCATATGACTGGCTGCTAGTTTGGTGTAGTGATAGCTTAGCTTTATAGCTTAGCTTCATATCTTAGCTTGTCTACATAGGTGTGTTACTGTGTGCATACAACACATGACTGATCTGTTCTGGTTTTAATAGAGTATAATATAATATAATATAATATAATAAAGTTATATGGTTCTGGAATATATTATATGATATGGAACTGACGATGAATTAATTTGAGTTTGAATTTCCCTTTGCCATTTGACTGGCCCATTTTACCTGATGAGGTGGCCCATTTTACCTGAAATCGCTCATGCAAAAAAAATTGGCACATCCGATGCTTCAAGATTTATAGGGTCCAAAAATTATATTTTATCAAATAATTCCAAAACAAAATAATCAGAAAGAGTCTTTATTAATCATAAATATACATGGAGAAGGCAGATTTGGTGTTATGTTATTGTCCTAAGGGATTTACCAAAAAGTGGAACAATTTACCTGATATCACCCTATACAAACAAAAACAGATATTCCTTTTGGTTGTGTTACCCTCGATATTCTCCACGTAGCAGTAGACGTCATACAGCTCATCTGGCTCTAACAGGCCATAGTTTCTCACTCCAGGAAGTCCGTCCATGTCCCCAAAACAGCCCTCTCTGGGCATCTGAATGGGATATCTGTGGATGGAAAGACGATATTGATGCAGCTTTTCTTTAAAAGCCCTACTTTTAACATCCCACTTGTATGAAGGTCAGTGACAAATATTGTTTGGCAAAATAAAAAAGTCAAAAACTTTTAAAATACAGTTTTAAAAATGTTCACTAAGTGTACATTTTGTGTTCATGTTGGTTTCTTGTTATTTAAAAGTCCATTTGTACCATTAAAAAAATGATTTTGTGGGATTTTTTTGACCCAAAATGTCAAATAGTGTAACTGAAAGAGAATGATAAATTTTAAATATATAATCCACCAAGAATATAAAACTATTTTGGTAGTTAGCATGTGCAAATTGACCCTTGTAGCAGTTCTAGTGTTCAGAGAATTAAACTATCTCGTATCACGTTTTTTATTGTTACACCACATCACATTTTTGTCACTGACCCATAAATATGTCTTTATTATCATTCATTAGGGATTTTGTCTGTTGCCAAATGGAAACTGAAAACCGCAATAACTCAAATATCACCATTTAACTACCTCAGCTGGGACTAACAACAACATGCACCTTATTCCTGACTTTTTGCATTATTCATTCTGCTCATTCCTTGCACATATCTTGTAAATATCTGAACATAATCTGCCTATTTATAGTTTATATTTATATTGTCTGTTATTTTGTTCTATTTTATCTTAACTTTAATACTTTATTCCGATTTGTTTTTCTTATTGGACAGCTAGTAAGAATTTCATTGTCCAGAGAAACTTGTTGTTCACTGTGAACATAACAGTAAACAGTTAGAATCCTGACCTCACTGAGTGGTCAGAGAGCCAGCCTGCATCACATTGCTCGTATCCGCTGTGGTAAGCGGCCAGCAGCTGCTCTGGAGACGCCATCCGAGCCCCAATTTCCTCACAGGCCTCTCTGGCCAGCTGGAAGGTGAAGGCGTATCGACTGGAGGCATCACGGTAATGGAACACCACCCCTGGAAAAAACAAAAAAACACACAACACAACAAGAGCTTCATAAACTCTGGACCCTGGAACACTATTTTTTTTTTTATGAAATCGGACTTCAAGATACAAGAATACAAGATTCAACAAGAAACTCAGCAACAAGCAGTTTATTTTATCAGATTTTTTGACGTGCTGCGGGTTGATTATCTGGTTAAATAAAGGTCAGTCAGTCAGTCATCTTCTATACCTGCTTATTCCTCATTAGGGTCACATGGTCTGCTGGAGCCAATCCCAGCACACACTCACACCTACGGGCAATTTAGAGTCTCCAATTAACCTCAGCATGTTTTTGGACTATGGGAGGAAGCTGGAGTACCCGGTGAAAACCCACGCAGACACAGGGAGAACATGAAACTCCACACAGAAAGGTCCCAGACCCAGGACCAAGGAGGTCTTGAACCTGCGCTAACCCCTTTACCACCATGTCGCCCTAAATAAAGGTTAAATTCAAATAATAATTTGGATTTCATAATCCACTATTTTTTGGTCTTTCACCTTTGACCTTGACCTGGGTGACATCATCGGCGTCCTCCAGGCCCTGCTGCACCTCGCAGCGGTAGAAGCCGGTGTCGTTCTGCCTCAGGTCGTCCAGCTGCAGGGTGAGGTCGGCAGGGGAATAGGCGTAGTTCAGCAGCGAGGCTCGGTCCTTGTAGGCCTCGCTGACCCGGACCCGGTCGCCGCGGGCCACCAGGATCTCCACCTCCCTGCCCTGAGTCAGCACGCTCCATTTGACCCTCGGCAGGGACAGCACAGCGTGGCGCCCGTTGGTGGCGGGGGACGGAGGCGGGTGGGCCAGAGACACCAGGCAGGGCAGCGTCAGAACGCCACCCAGCACGGCATCCACTGGCAGCGTGGTGGGGATGGTCACATGGAGCAGCTTAGAATCATCTGAGGACAGAGATTCATCATTGATGGGAGATATATTTATTTATTTTAGGTATGTATATATATATATATATATATATATATATATATATATATATATATATATATATATATATACCTGTTCCCTCCATGTCTATTTATCATCTATGCAGTATATCTCTACAACTACAGGGGTTTACTGAATGATCCTGGGTTTAAATAAAGTTAACACCTGTGAGATAATTGTATCAATGACAGAATCTATTTAAAATGAACAGTGGTGAAGGTACATCCAGCTAGAATAAAGTACTACAGTGAAAAAATTAGTTCTGCCAAGCAACCATGTATTTATGTGGAAAACCAGCTGTAAATCATGAGTTAGTAGCTGAATTCATCTATAGATCAGTGAAGTAAAGTCTGATCAGTAATTACACCAAATGTCAGAATTCCAAGATGAACCAGACCAGTTTAAACAGGTTTTAGTCCAGGCAGAGATGATTATAGCACACTGTGTTAATATTATCAGATTTACAGACTTGTAGCTGAGTTTCTTGTTGACATTTTGGTGAGTTACATGGAGATATTGCTGCTGCTACTCAACTAGAAGGATTCATGATTTATCAACTAACGTGACCTAGGGCGGAACAGGTTAATAAAAACCGTTTCCACATGCTTGAAAGGTGGTAGGCTGATATGAGGTAAATTGTTCCACTTTTTGGTAAATCACTTAGGACAATAACATAACACCAAATCTGTCTTTTCCATGTATATTTATGATTAATAAAGACTGTTTCTGTTTCATTTTGTGTGATAAAATATAATTATTAAGGCTCTATAAATCTAGAAACAGTGATTTCATAAAATGGGCCAGTCAAATCACAAAGGGAAATTAATTCATCATCAGTTTTAATGTTAAAATGTTTATAACCACACGTCTTTTAAAATGCATTAAACAAACTCATATTAAAAACTCATGTTGCTCACTCACTCATATTGCTGCTATCAAAACAAGAACAGATCAGTTATGTGTTGTACACACACACACTAACACACCTATGTATATGAGCTAAGCTATAAAGCTAAGCTAACGCTACACCAAGCTAGCAGCCAGTCATATGGAACAAGCTAAGTTACACAAACAGTAAAAGTAGTGACTACTTTAAGTTGAACAAATTCCACAGGACAATCAACATCCTGTCCATGTTTTAGTTGAACCAGATGTTATACACGTGTTAGTGAGTGACACAATGGGTGGCCCATTTTATCTGAAATTATGTGGCCCATTTTATCTAAAACCACGTGGCCCATTTTATCTAAAACCAGGTGGCCCATTTTATCTGAAATTATGTGGCCCATTTTATCTAAAACCACGTGGCCCATTTTATCTTAAACCACGTGGCCCATTTTATCTGAAACCAGGTGGCCCATTTTATCTTAGGGGGTTCAGGTAAATTGTTCCACCAGGGTAAACATCACTTTTCCAATAAATCTGTTAATATATCAAACTAACAGCTTTATTTCTGATGGATGCCATCAACACAGATATCATTCATAGTTTTATGTTCATGTTAGATAGTCGGACGGACGGACGGACTGTCCTCATCCTTCTATTGCATGAAATATTACTTGACATGATAAACAATGTTTTCAATGGTTTTATTACATAAGTTGTAAGTAGTAACCATATACCCTCTAATAATACCATAGTATTAGAGGGAAAAGTGGATCCTCTCATTAATAATCTGGTGACCTCTGACATTCCCAGAGAGGGTTAGGGTTACCTGGGTCATGGTGGGGGGTCGAGGATGATGGGAGGACAAGGAGACACAGCAGCACAGGAAGGGCTGCATCCAATCTGTGGCAAGAAAAAAAGAACAAATCAGCTGCTTCACGTACCAAAACATCAAAAGGTACCCACATGAAGTATGATTCAGGTGAAATCAGTGCTGTCAAATGTAGGTGGGTTAGTATTACAGACAAGTACTGAGATCCTCTAATTAAGAAAAAGCAGAAATACTGTAGAATAAAATGTAATGCAATGTAAGAAAAATACAGTATTATCAGCAAAATATACATGAAGTATCAAAAGTAAAAGTTAAAAACATTCATAATACATATACTGTATATGGGTCAGTGACTAATAATGGATCATTCATCAGGTCTCACATGCATTCTGTGTTCATGTTACTGTCACACGGTGAGGTCATGCTGGGTTTTGTCTTGTCATTTCCTGTTTTATTTTGAAAGATAACTCTCCTCTCGTTTCAGGTCACTTGTCCTTCCTCACGTGTCATCGGTCTGATTGTTGGCTCCGCCCTGATTGTTTCCACCTGTTCCCCATTACCCGGTGTATATCTTGTCTGCGTCTCCCCTTGTCTTGTGCCGAAGTGTTTCGTCTTGCGTTCACCAAAGCCCTGTTCCCAGTTTCTAAAGCCATAGCCTTGTTGTGCGTGTTTCTTCGTTTTCTGACCTCGCAAGAGTGATTTTCTGTTGTAGTTTTGTAGCGTAGCCATTTGTTTTCTCGCATTAGTTTAGTTAATATTTTTCAGCCGATTGTTTTCCTCTTTATGAGTGATTTTGATTTCGATAACTTTTATAGAGTAGATTTATAATTAGGATTTATTCAGTTAATGTTTTTCAGCCTTTTTGGTTTTTCCTCAGAAAGAGTGATTTTGAGTTTGATAATTTTCATAGAACAGATTAGCCTTTCTTAGGAGTGATTTTCATTTTCCCTAGCCTAGGTCTGCATCCTGAGTCCGTGTCTAAGACCGTTCTGACAGTTACACCACATGGCAGATTTGTGACTGAACCATATATCTTATTATATTATAAATTGTAAAAGGTACTTTTTTTAGCACTCTTTACAACAAAACAGAATATCCATTTAATGTCTGTGCTGTTTTCAATCTCATTGTGATGGTATAGAGTGTAAATCGTATATGTGAATAAAAGCCATTCTATTTTATTCTATACTAATGCAACTTAATGTGCTATGACTTCTTTATGAAACAGTATATACTATGTCTTATGTCAAATCTGTCTTGTCTAATATAAATCTGATGTCAAATCTGCATTGATATATATCTACATCAGTTACACTCAGATCCTTCATATCTACATCAGTTAGACTCGGATCCTTCATATCTACATCAGTTAGACTCGGATCCTTCATATCTACAGCAGTTAGACTCGGATCCTTCATATCTACAGCAGTTAGACTCGGATCCTTCATATCTACAGCAGTTAGACTCGGATCCTTCATATCTACATCAGATAGACTCGGATCCTTCATATCTACAGCAGTTACACTCGGATCCTTCATATCTACAGCAGTTACACTCGGATCCTTCATATCTACATCAGTTAGACTCGGATCCTTCATATCTACATCAGTTACACTCGGATCCTTCATATCTACAGCAGTTAGACTCGGATCCTTCATATCTACATCAGTTAGACTCGGATCCTTCATATCTACATCAGTTAGACTCGGATCCTTCATATCTACAGCAGTTAGACTCGGATCCTTCATATCTACATCAGTTAGACTCGGATCCTTCATATCTACATCAGTTAGACTCGGATCCTTCATATCTACATCAGTTAGACTCGGATCCTTCATATCTACAGCAGTTAGACTCGGATCCTTCATATCTACAGCAGTTAGACTCGGATCCTTCATATCTACAGCAGTTAGACTCGGATCCTTCATATCTACAGCAGTTAGACTCGGATCCTTCATATCTACATCAGTTAGACTCGGATCCTTCATATCTACATCAGTTAGACTCAGATCATTCATATCTACATCAGTTAGACTCGGATCCTTCATGTCTACATCAGTTAGACTCGGATCATTCATATCTACAGCAGTTAGACTCGGATCCTTCATGTCTACATCAGTTAGACTCAGATCCTTCATATCTACATCAGTTAGACTCAGATCCTTCATATCTACATCAGTCAGACTCAGATCCTTCATATCTACATCAGTCAGACTCAGATCCTTCATATCTACATCAGTTACACTCAGATCCTTCATATCTACATCAGTCAGACTCAGATCCTTCATATCTACATCAGTTACACTCAGATCCTTCATATCTACATCAGTTAGACTCAGATCCTTCATATCTACATCAGGTACACTCAGATCCTTCATATCTACATCAGTTAGACTCAGATCCTTCATATCTACATCAGTTACACTCAGATCCTTCATATCTACATCAGTTAGACTCAGATCATTCATATCTACATCAGTTAGACTCAGATCCTTCATATCTACATCAGTTAGACTCAGATCCTTCATATCTACATCAGTTAGACTCAGATCCTTCATATCTACATCAGTTAGACTCAGATCCTTCATATCTACATCAGTTAGACTCAGATCCTTCATATCTACATCAGTTAGACTCAGATCCTTCATATATACATCAGTTACACTCAGATCCTTCATATCTACATCAGTTACACTCAGATCATTCATACCTACATCAGTTACACTCAGATCCTTCATATCTACATCAGTTACACTCAGATCCTTCATATCTACAGCAGTTAGACTCAGATCATTCATATCTACAGCGATTAGACCCAGATCCTCCATACCTACAGTATTTAAGCCTCAGATCCTTCACACCTTCAGCAGTTAGAATCAGATCATTGATATATGCAGCAGTTAGACTCAGATCCTTCATATCTACAGCAGTTAGACTCTTCATTGCATCATGATGTTGTGAGTCATACCAAACTCATTAAGTTATAATATTTATTATACTGTGTGTGTTTTTTCGCAACCATAATACAGGATGCATACTGTGTATGCAGATACTGTTATTTTTGTACTCGCTGTATACAATGTGTATATACTGTGTATAATGTGTATATACTGTGTATAATGTATATAATCTGTATAATCTGTATATATTGTGCATAAACTGTGTATATACTATGTATAACATGTGTAATGTGTATATACTGTGTATAATGTGTATATACTGTATATATGTAATGGGTGTGTGAGGACTCAAATGCAGCAACCCAAACTACAGGATTGTCTCTTGAGAAGTCTCACTTCTTGCACAAGTTTCAGCAGGAGACGTAGTCCAGCAGAGTACCAGCAGGATGCCACATTAGCAGGCAAACTCCAGAAAGGGTACAGACAAATATCAGGGTCGGAGACAACAGGCAGGTTGGTTTACCGGGAGAACGACAAGGCAAGTTAATCTAGTCCGATCTGATACTGGCTCCTCCTCATTAGGGATATTGTGTCCAGGTGGAGCAGCCAGGCCCTGACCATGACCAGACATGGTCCTGGAATGTCGATCAGGATGTTGTTGGTGGGAATCAGTAATAAGCTTGGGGTCGAGGATGTGACAGGCAGGAACCCAGCACCTCTCTTCTGGACCATAACCCTTCCAAGTCAACCAAATATTGGAGACCACGACCCCGATGACGAGAGTATAGCAGGCACTGAACAGAATAGGCTGGACCCCCATCAATGACTTGGGGAGGTGGAGGAGGTGGAGCTGCAGGCACAAGGGGACTCTCTTTAAGTGGCTTCACACTGGACATCTGGAAGGTAGGGTGGATCCGCATTGACCGTGGGAGTCTCAGTCTTGCTGCCCTAGGGAGTGAGTGGAATGTCCCGAGTGGAAAGCCATACCATTTGACCCACTTGGTACGCAGGAGCCTGGGTGCGCCATCAATTAGCTGAGACAGCATAATGATCTGCAGAGCGGAGGAAGGAGGCCCGTGCTTGGATCCAGGTGTGGCGACAGCGGTGGATGAAAGCTTGCACTGAGGGACAGGAGACCTCCTTCTCTAGCGTAGGAAACAGGGGAGGTTGGAATCCATAGGTGCACTGAAGCACATGCAGAGAAGTTGTTTGGCCCAGGACCTAGGATTCTGAGAAACCATGCAGCGGAGGGTTGTCTCCATCTCCTGATTTATACACTCAGTCTGACCATTAGACTGAGGATGAATCCCGGGGGACATACTGATGGTACCCCCAAGCAGAGCGCAGAATTCCTTCCAGAAAACTGAAGTGAACTGGGGACCCCGATCAGACACCACATTACTGGGAGACCATGGAGCCGGAAAACATGGAGAAGGACCAGTTCTGCTGTTTTCTTAGCCAAGGGAAGCTTGGGTAAGGGTACAAAAATGAGCGAGCTAGCTAAACCGGTCCACAACAGTCAAGATGACCATATTGCCTCAGAAGGTGGAAGACCAGTAACAAAGTCTAGAGAGATGTGGGACCAAGGGCAATGAGGGACAGGTAGGGTCCCCCACAGGAGCCAGGTGAGATGACTTGTGTTGATCACAAACTGGACAGGCATTTACAAACCCCCGGACGTCCTCGTCAAGGGTGGCCCACCAAAAACATCGCTGAACCACGTCCTTGGTTTTCTGGATTCCCAGGTGACAAAAGAGCTTGGAGGAGTGAGCCCACTGGAGGACGTCAGACCTCAGAGCCAGGGGAACAAACAGACGATCACAGGGAATGTTGCTGGGACCAGGATGGTCCTCCATAGCTGACCTCAGTCTCTCCTCAATCTCCCAGGTGAGGGTGGTGACCCTGCAAGGGGCAGAAAGGATGTCCAGGGATAGCATCCTCTTTCTCCTGGAACTGGTGAGACAAGTTTAATGTTGCGAGTTGCTGGTCTTTAGGAGAGGGAGAAGTTGAAGCGGGTGAAAAAGAGCGACCACCAGGCTTGTCGGGAGTTGAGTCTCTTGGCTGTATGAATGTAATCCAGATTCTTGTGGTCAGTCCATACCAAGAAAGGAATCTTGGTCCCCTCCAGACAGTGACGTCATTCCTCCAGGGCCAACTTGACAGTGAGTAACTCTCGATTTCCAATGTCGTAGTTTTGTTCAGCAGCTGAGAATCGACGTGAGAAGAAGGCACAGTGGTGAACTTTCTGATCAGAGGTCAAACGTTGGGACAGGACAGCTCCAACCCCTACGCCAGATGCATCAACCTCAACAATAAACTGCTGGTCAGGGTCAGGCACTTGGAGGATGGGAGCTGATGTGAACCGGATCTTAAGGGTCCAGAAGACCTCATCTGTGGCCGGGGTCCACCTAAAGGGCACCTTGGAGGATGTAAGATAGGTAAGAGGGGCTGCAATGGAGCTGTAGTTGCGGATGAAGCGACAATAGAAGTTGGCAAAGCTCAAAAACCTCTATCTGCTTGCGGGTGTCTGGGATAGGCCAGGACAAGACTGCTGAAACCTTGGCGGGATCAATTTGGATACTGTCCTGTGCCAGGACGTACCTTAGGAAGGAGACAGAGGAAGCATGAAACTCGCATTTCTCAGCCTTGACGAAGAGAGAGTTTTCCAGAAGTTGTTGCAGGATGGACTGCACATGGTGAACATGTTCCTCATGGGACTTGGAGAAGATAAGGATATCATCCAGGTAGACGAAAACATAGCAGTTCAGCATGTCTCTGAGCATGTCGTTCACCAAGACCTGGAACACTGTTGGGGCATTGGTAAGCCCGAAGGGCATGACTAAATGTTCATAATGTCCTGTCCCAGCAATCTTCCACTCATCACCCTCTTGAATCCTCACCAGGTGATAGGCATTGCGAAGGTCGAGCTTGGTGTAAATGGTGGCCCCCTAAAGAAGCTCAAACGTGGAAGAGGTAAGAGGAAGGGGGTAACAATTCTTAATTGTGATGTCATTTAAGCCCTGGTAGTCAATACACGGTCTCAGAGTCTTGTCTTTCTTGGCAACAAAGAAGAACCCTGCCCCTGCAGGTGACAAAGAAGGGGCGGATGATGCCAGCAGCCAACGAGTCATTGATGTAGGCCTCCATGGCCTCGCTCTCAGGGGCAGAAAAGGAATACAGCTGTCCCTTGGGGGGGGGCGACGTGCCGGGTTTCAGGTCAATGGCACAGTCATAGGGATGGTGAGGGGGCAGGAAAGTAGTCTTGGCCTTGCTAAACACCTCCTTGAAGTCATGGTATTCATGCAGAACCCCTTCCAGACCCAGTACGATGCTGGTAGGTTGTACAAATGCTGTGGTGAGGTGGCTCACTTCAGACAGATCTGGTGGCATGATGAGCTCCACCCTAGGATGACTCCTGTTGTCCAATTGATGGGAGGATTATGATGACAAAGCCATGGAAAGCCCAGGATGAGTGGGACACGTGGTGACTGCAGGATGTAAAACTGGATGGTCTCATGGTGATTGCCAGATAATAGGACATGTACAGGGGTGGTCTGATGGATCACTTTCCCTAGAAGATGACCGTCAAGGGCACTGGCGGAAACAGTGCCCTTGACCAGACACGCTCTATCCCCAATTGGTGAGCAAGTCCTTCATCCATTATGTTCTGTATACATCTGCCCCAGAGTCAATGAAAATGGTCAGGGTGTGAGAATCTCCAGGCAGGAGGAGCTTGGCTTGGAACAAGAGTGGCTCACCACTAACTCCCCATCTACTGGTTGCATTGGTTCCAGCTCTCCCTGCTGTGGACCCGTAGCAGTGGTGAAGCTTGTGGTTGCGGAGGCCCCCTGCGGTCACACTGGTTGCGGGGGTCTTAATGTTCTCTGTCGTCTCTCCCATCTCTGAGCCTGGATGCGTGGGTCTATCCTCGTAGCCAGCTCAATTACTCCATCCAGTGAGGAAGGGATTTCGTGTGAGACCAATACATCCTTAATATAGTCCGCAAGCTCGTGCAGGAAAATGTCACAGAGAGCTGAAGTGTTCTAATCACACTGACAAGCCAGAACACAGAAATCAATGGAATAGTCCGCCACTGTCTGGTTACTCTGGTGCATATTCATGTGGGCTCAGAAGGCGTTAGTCCCCAAATCCTGTCAAACACTCCAGCTCCTCAGCAAAAGACTGAAAGGAACCACAGGCATGAGTGTGTCTGTCGCACTCAGCAGTCCCCCAAAGGCGAGCCTTCACTGTCAGATGGTTAATGGTGAAGGCCACCTTAGCTTCTTCTGAGGAAAATGTGTGTGGCTGGAGGGCAAACCAAATGGAACAGTTTGTCAGGAACGCATTACAGCTCTCGGGATCCCCAGCATAGCGTTAGGGGGTTCCTATCAGGATGTCGTGGACCAGATCTGGAATGTGCTGGGTCCATGAATTGGCCAGTTTGTAATGTAACGGGTGTGTGAGGACCCAAATGCAGCAACCCAAACCACAGGATTATCTCTTGAGAGTCTCTCTTCTTGTACAATTCCAGCAGGAGATGTAGTCCAGCAGAGTAGCAGCAGGACGCCACACTAGCAGAAAAACTCCAGAAAGGGGAGAGTCAAAGATCAGGGTCAGAAACAAGAGGCAGACTGGTTTACCAGGAGAACAACAAGGCAGGTTAATCCAAGGCAGGCAGGGTCAGCAATGTTAGATCAGTCCAAAAGAAAGTGCTGGAAGGTCTTGCATGAGGGCTAAGAACAATCTGGCATTGAATCTTTGAAACAGAGAGGCTCAAATACAGGACTGATCACCTGTGCACAGGTGAACAGAGTTGACTTGATGAGGTGGGAGTGGCTGGAAGGGAGAGTGGAGCAGAGGGAAGGAGAGTGCAAAATTACTGGGAGAGCAGCAGAGTGATAGCTGTGACAGTATAATGTGTATATCCTGTGTGTAATGTGTATATACTGTGTATATACTATGTATAATGTGTATATCCTGTGTATAATGTGTATAATGTATATAATGTATATAATGTATATAATGTGTATAGTGTGTATACTGTGTATAATGTGTATAATGTGTAGTAAGTGTATAGTGTGTATAATGTGTATAATGTGTATACAATGTGTATATAATGTTTATAGTGTATATAATGTATATAGTGTGTATAATGTGTATAAGGTATATAATGTGTATGATGTGTATAGTGTGTATAATGTGTATAAGGTATATAATGTGTATAATGTGTATGATGTGTATAGTGTGTATAATGTGTATAAGGTATATAATGTGTATAATGTGTATGATGTGTATAGTGTGTATAATGTGTATAATGTGTATAAGGTATATAATGTGTATAATGTGTATGTAATGTGCATAATGTGTTTAATGTGTTTAATGTATATAATGTGTATATATGGCATATAATGTGCATAATGTGTATGATGTGTATATCCCATAAGAACCCAGACCCATTTATCCTTAAAGGAAAATTATGTGGGTTATACCATAGACCAAGTGGACCACATAGAACACATTTCTAAAGTTTTTTTAAGAACAATACTTTTTATTCCCAAAGATCTGAATTGTTACATATATGTAACATTGGGCATTAGTGGTAAACATATTCTCTATTCCTTAAACCTATCAGTTTTGCTTTGCATCACAAAATATGCAAACTGCCTCAAAAATAAATAACACTGGCTATTTGGGGGCATTCACAATAAGCTACCATAGCTACAGAGAACTGAACAAGAGACCTAAAAACAATAATTGACTTCAATATAAGGTTTAACATAAAATTCGTCGTAACTTTTTCTTTAAATTTCAAAATATGCAAACTGCATCAAAAATAAACATTTTCTATTTGGCAGCATTAGCAATAAGCTACAATAGCTATAGAAAACTGAACAACAGACCTAAAAACATAAATTGTGTAAAAAATACTTAAATACTGGAGAGAAATGAAACTGTTTAACATCAGCACCATGTCTGAAACATTTTCTCAGTTCTTAGGTCTGTAAAGTATCTTTAGCCATTTAGCCTAGGCCAGATGGTATGACCTGAATCAGTTTCGGTCTTCAGTAAGGCAAAGACGCACATTTCTCACAGAGAGTGGTGGTTGCATTGATTTTGCAGGGTTTGCAGCGGCCCCGCTTGTCACATTTCACAGGCCAATGTGCTACTTGGTCAATGCAAACATCATCTGGAACTCCAACACAAGCCCTCTTGGGCAGTGGTGGTGGAAATGTGGCACTGAGTGATGGGCGGCCTCTTTGTGCCTGCTGTCACAGTTGTGGCTGTACCTCCCTCTTTTGTCTTCCCCCTTCTCCCTTGTGTTTCCCTGTCTCTCCCTGTGTTTGTGTGTCTGTGTGCCGGCGTGGGCGTGGCCACCTTGTCACTCACACTCAGCTCCTGGATTCCTCCACACCTGCCTGCCATCAGCTCATCAACTCCCTCAGCCTCCACACCTGCCATCCATCAGCTCATCCCCTCTGCAGTATATCAGCACTGGCTTTTCCACCACTCCTCGCCAGATTGTTGTCAACCCTCCGTGGTGCGAACTTCGGCTCCTCAGCGGTATCTACATAGAAACGGCTACCTTGTTTTTTACCAGTTTAACCAACCCTCCTTTCTTGTCCCTCAGGATCATCCTCGTCTGCCTCCCGGTTTTCCAGCCACCTCTGCCTTCCACTCTCTCAGCCACCCTCCAGCTCCAAGCCACCCCTGCCTTCCACTCTGCCTCCCACGCCGACCAGTCCCGCGTCCCTCTCCCCGAGCCAAGACCCCTTATCCCCTTTTACAATAAAATTCAATTTTCCACTACTCGCTCTTGGGTCCCCCTCGTGAGTCTGTCACACCTGCAGAAGAATGATGCTAGTGGCAACCTCTGCCTGGAAGCTCTTTTGTTTCAGTGGGTTTTTTAATGTATATAATGTGTATAATGTGCATATAATGTTTATAGTGTATATAATGTGAATAGTGTATATAATGTATATAATGTGTATAATGTGCATATAATGTTTATAGTGTATATAATGTGCATGATGTGTATAATGTGAATAGTGTATATAATGTATATAATGTGTATATTATGTTTATAGTGTATATAATGTGTATGATGTGTATACCGTATTTTCCGGACTATAAGTCGCTCCGGAGTACAAGTCGCACCAGCCATAAAATGCATAATAAAGAAGGAAAAAACATATATAAGTCGTACTGGAGTATAAGTCGCATTTTTGGGGGAAATTTCTTTGATAAAATTCAACACCAAGAACAGACGTGTCATTTAAAATTGAAATGAGGAACAAATTAAAATAAAAATAGAGGAAACAACAGGCTGAACGGTGCTGACGTTACATGTATGTATTACATGACGTAACATATTAAGAGTTATTACCATAACTATAGCATCAATAATATGGTAAGAAGTTTAACTATAGCATCAATAACATGCTAAGAAGTTTAACTATAGCATCAATAACACGCTAAGAAGTTTAACTATAGGATCAATAACATGCTAAGAAGTTTAACTATAGCATCAATAACATGCTAAGAAGTTTAACTACAGCATCAATAAAATGCTAAGAAGTTTAACTATAGCATCAATAACACGCTAAGAAGTTTAACTATAGCATCAATAACATGCTAAGAAGTTTAACTATAGCATCAATAACACGCTAAGAAGTTTAACTATAGCATCAATGACATGCTAAGAAGTTTAACTATAGCATCAATAACACGCTAAGAAGTTTACCTATAGCATCAATGACACGCTAAGAAGTTTAACTATAGCATCAATAACACGCTAAGAAGTTTAACTATAGCATCAATGACACGCTAAGAAGTTTAACTATAGCATCAATAACACGCTAAGAAGTTTAACTATAGCATCAATGACACGCTAAGAAGTTTACCTATAGCATCAATGACACGCTAAGAAGTTTAACTATAGCATCAATAACACGCTAAGAAGTTTAACTATAGCATCAATAACACGCTAAGAAGTTTAACTATAGCATCAATAACACGCTAAGAAGTTTACCAAAACCATCCGTGTCACTCCAAATACCCAGTAACTAAAACCCAATGAAATCTTCATCCTTGGTGTCACTTTTCATCAACTCCTCTAACTCCATAGGTAGAAGACGCGGCACTTCCTCTTCTACGTCGATGACATCATATTTTACTACTTGCAGCTTGTAATCTGCAGAATATGATTTTCTTTTCGGTGCCGTTTTTGTTCAGCTCTTCTCAGTTGTTGTTCAAAGTTACTGCCAATGTTGAAATTATCAACACAAGCCTAGAGTGCCCTCTGGAGGTTTAGTGTGAAAATAGCATGTGAAATTATATACTGGTAATAATGTGTTAATAATTTCACACAGTCGCTGCAGAGTATAAGACGCACCCCCGGACTAACTATGAAAAAAAGGTGACTTATAGTCCGGAAAATATGGTAATGTATATAATGTGTATATACTGTCTATACTGTGTATAATGTGTATATAATGTGTATAATGTATATAATGTGCATATTGTGTATTTTATTTCTATTTCTGCCTCTAGATATTTTCTATATTTTTTTATTAAAACTCTTTTCTTCTCCCTGTGACCCTGAGGAATAAGCAGGTATAGAAAATGACTAACTGACTGACCCTTTTCTTCTGTCATTGCTTCTCTGTATCTGAGCTGTAGTAACACACATTTCCCTGATGTAGGATCAATAAAGTTTCTAATCTAATCTAATCGAAAAGTAATACTAATAACTATGAGATGGAAATAAATGTAGTGGAGTAAAAATTGTTGTATGTTCCTCTGAAATCATCAGTTGTTTTGAGAAGAAATCCCCAAGCAGAACAAACAGGATTCCAGGATTCCAACATTGCAAAGAAAAGCAGGCTATCAAAAGGAAAAGTGAATAAAGGAGAGGTAATTATGGTGAGTTAAGTTAGAGGTTGGGCTTCAGTCCGAGCCTCCGGGGAGTTTTTGAGGAATCAGAATTCAGCTCACAGCTCTGCAGGGTCTCCAGGATGTGAACACAGACCCAGCCTGTCTGAAGCTGATTTACAGCCTGACCTCACCTTAAAGGAACAGCTCCAAATGTCTTCAAACAACATGAACATCAAACAAAAGCTCATCTCAAGCTTCAGCCTCCAAATGAGTCAAATCAAGCAGAAATCTCCCATTTAACATCAGTATGAACCGGAGAAATAATCATACAATCATACATCAGCATGTATCTGCTGTTTTAACACTCACTTTACACATGTATTTACTTCCTAGCAGCAGGTGAATTCTGAGCTTCTACAGCAGCTCTTTGCTGCTGGTATGGCATCCTACTATACTACTACTAACTACTAGAATTACTACCAGAAAATCTGCAAAACTAATGTGTATTTCCATCCACTTCAAGTAAATGTTATGTGATCTTTGCTACTGAAACACTGCTAACTACTGACTAAACTGTGGTTTAACCATATTAACGTGGTACCAGATAGTTTAACTCTCTTGAAAAGGCTTTAAAAAATTAAAAACACATGCTATGAACTAGTTTTATATTATAGGTGGATTATATATTGAAAACTTATCATTCTTTTTATGTCACACCATTTGTCATTTCATATCAAACAATCACACAAAATCATGATTTTTGTAAAAAAGAAAAAAAAATAGAAATGGACTAAATGGAAATAAGAAGAAACCCACATGAACACAGAATGTATATTTATAGACCTGATGAATGCTGAATAAAACTGGATTTTAAAAAGGTTCATCATCAAAAGACTTCATCATCAACATCATTATTTGTCACTGAGCCATTTTCTCAATTTAGAGTCTCCAGTTAACCTCAGCATGTGTTTGGACTGTGGGAGGAAGCTGGAAAACCTGGAGAAAACCCACCAGACACAGAGAGAACATGAACCTGGACCAGGATTAGAACCTGGAGAAAACCCACGCAGACACGGGGAGAACATGAACCTGGACCAGGATTAGAACCTGGAGAAAACCCACCAGACACAGAGAGAACATGAACCTGGACCAGGATTAGAACCTGGAGAAAACCCACGCAGACACGGAGAGAACATGAACCTGGACCAGGATTAGAACCTGGAGAAAACCCACCAGACACAGAGAGAACATGAACCTGGACCAGGATTAGAACCTGGAGAAAACCCACCAGACACAGAGAGAACATGAACCTGGACCAGGATTAGAACCTGGAGAAAACCCACCAGACACAGAGAGAACATGAACCTGGACCAGGATTAGAACCTGGAGAAAACCCACCAGACACAGAGAGAACATGAACCTGGACCAGGATTAGAACCTGGAGAAAACCCACCAGACACAGAGAGAACATGAACCTGGACCAGGATTAGAACCTGGAGAAAACCCACCAGACACAGAGAGAACATGAACCTGGACCAGGACTAGAACCTGGAGAAAACCCACCAGACACAGAGAGAACATGAACCTGGACCAGGATTAGAACCTGGAGAAAACCCACCAGACACAGAGAGAACATGAACCTGGACCAGGATTAGAACCTGGAGAAAACCCACCAGACACAGAGAGAACATGAACCTGGACCAGGATTAGAACCTGGAGAAAACCCACCAGACACGGAGAGAACATGAACCTGGACCAGGATTAGAACCTGGAGAAAACCCACCAGACACAGAGAGAACATGAACCTGGACCAGGATTAGAACCTGGAGAAAACCCACCAGACACAGAGAGAACATGAACCTGGACCAGGATTAGAACCTGGAGAAAACCCACCAGACACAGAGAGAACATGAACCTGGACCAGGATTAGAACCTGGAGAAAACCCACCAGACACGGAGAGAACATGAACCTGGACCAGGATTAGAACCTGGAGAAAACCCACCAGACACGGAGAGAACATGAACCTGGACCAGGATTAGAACCTGGAGAAAACCCACCAGACACAGAGAGAACATGAACCTGGACCAGGATTAGAACCTGGAGAAAACCCACCAGACACGGAGAGAACATGAACCTGGACCAGGATTAGAGCCTGGAGAAAACCCACCAGACACAGGGAGAACATGAACCTGGACCAGGATTAGAACCTGGAGAAAACCCACCAGACACGGAGAGAACATGAACCTGGACCAGGACTAGAACCTGGAGACAACCCACCAGACACAGAGAGAACATTAACCTGGACCAGGATTAGAACCTGGAGAAAACCCACCAGACACAGGGAGAACATGAACCTGGACCAGGATTAGAACCTGGAGAAAACCCACCAGACACGGAGAGAACATGAACCTGGACCAGGATTAGAACCTGGAGAAAACCTCCACACAGAAAGGTCCCAGACCCAGGACCAAGGAGGTCTAGAACCTGTGACCTTCTTGCTGTGAGGCTGGTGTTTTTTTTTTTTTTTTTACAAAAATCATGATTTTGTGTGATTTTTGACACAAAATATCAAATGGTATAACTGAAATAGGATCATAAATATTAAATATATAATCCACCTAGAATATAAAACTAGTTGATAACATGTGTTTACCTTTTTAAAACCTTTTTAATAGAGCTGTCATTTTAACGCGTTAATTCAATTAATTAATTACGGCACAATTTAATGTGTTAAAAAATTGAACGCAATTAATTATGAGCATCAACGGTGTCGAGCCAATACTTGTAATACATGAAGCACAGTTCACCAATAAAACATTTCAGATCTTCTCTTCTTACTGTATTCAATTGATTAGTCATGCACTACAATTCATTAATATCCTAGAATTCAAATTCTTTATCAGGAGACCTTTAGCAGATATGACATTAAAATGTGATTAATTCGATTAATTAATTACAAAATCCTGTAATTAATTTTATTAATTTTTTTAATTGACTGACAGCACTACTTTTTAATAGAGTTAAACTATCTGGTACCAAGTTTTTAGGGTTGCAGTTTTAACACTGACCTGTAAAACACGGTGCATGAAACCCCCTGAAACATCTAAAAAGTGCACAAAACTACACCAGTGATAAAAGCACCTAAAAACACCTGAAACACCTAAAAGCATACATCATAGTTTGAACATAGTAAAGTGCACAAAACTGTAGTGCATGAAAGAATCTAAAACATACGTCACAGTTGGATCATAGTCAAGTGCATAAAACTACAGGGATTAAAACCATCTAAAAATATACATCACAGTTCGAACATAGTAAACAACTAAGCAATTACCTCCTCCTCTCCACAGAATTTCAGGTCTGGATGGAGAGAAGCACAAAGTTTAAATCTAAAATTTAGATCTATTTTTGGAAACTTGAGGAACAGTTTTTCGATGCCAGAAGGGAGAAGCCAATATTTTTGGTTGAAAGGGAAAATTGAAAAAAGAAAAAAGAAAATTGTCCAGATGAATGGAGAGTTTTGATCCTAGAATCTCGCTTCGAGCAGGCAACATTTAAAAAATATATATTTCCATCTTCAACTTTTCACGATGTTCAATCCAAAATGGCGGACGTCCTGTTGGAATTATGTACCTGGGCCTTTTTTGTCCATCTTGACGGTGAGGGTGTTCGTTTGAAAATGGCATTATAGAGCCATTTTGCCACACCCATATTCAAAACCTATAAAATACGTAGATTTTCACCATGCGTCTGCTAAGTGAGATGTGGGATATGTTCAGGCCTCCAAAAAGGCAATTCATTTGGTGGAAGAAAAATCTGAAATGTCCTCAGAAAAACAATAGGGCTTTCGCTATGCGACTATGCTTGAGCTCTAATAACACTGAAATCATTATTTTTGATTCTAAAACCATGCTCCTACCAACAGGCGATGGAGTAGGCAGCACGAATGACCTGCTCTGCTGAATTTCAACATGACAAATAACATGACAAATTGCCTGAGTTATTAATTTCTTTCAATAATTTCTACAATTTGCCACAGGGGCCTACGCAACTGGGCTCAAAGCCTCAGGCTCGAGTGACCTGCTTTCCAGCTGTATCACACCTCAACCTGATGACCAAATGGATGTCATGGACCAGAAGTTAGAAATCCTTACAGCGCTGAGCAGATATAGCTATGCTCATCAGGTCGGAACTCAAGAACGCTCTGGCTGACGATTTAGAAAATATCAAAACTGAGCTGCAGGCGGTAAAGACAGAGCTAACTCTGCTGCGATCAGCTCAGATGTGGAGACGATGAAAACAACAGGGTCACACAAGGAGCAGGGGCTCTCATCCTGCTCAGACAATGTGTCCTCACTACTAACAAAAGTGGACAAACTTGAGGTGGAGGTCAATAACTTGCGGGAGAAATGTACCGATATAGAGGAAAGGAAGAGATGCTCCAAAATCCAATTATTGTGCCAAAAGTGGAGACAGACATCCTGACTGACCGGTCTCACAAGGGTCTGCAGCCCAAAAGCCAAGACGGCAAACCCCAGGTCATTGTGGTGAAAGTTCATTACCACCAAACCTGTGCCGACATCCTCCACCGGGACAGGGAGTCTGGACCGCTCCGGTTGAAAGGAACCAACATCTCCATTTTCCCAGACTACCCCCCAAGTGTCATGCAGGCCAGATCAGCCTTCGGAGAGGTGAGACGACTGCTCTATGGACAAGATGGTGTTAAATACGGTTTTCTCTCCCTGGCACGTCTCCAGATCACATATAATGGAACTGAGAAACAGTTTCAGAACCCAGGAGAAGCCATGGCCTATGTTAAAGCCCAAATCCTACCGGACAGGAGTGACAATAGCTGATTTCTACATTTGGTTGGTTTGGTTGGTGCTTTGCACTCAATTACTTAAACAGATCACCTGGACTGAAATACACTACAATGCCATATGGCTCAAGACTGTTCCAGATAAAGAAATACAGAGCACCTAAGGAGCCAAAACTGCTGTTACTCACTCTTTAGTTTTGTTTACAACAGATATAATAATCTGACTGGTCAAAATACTGTAGTGTGTCTCTATTATTGTTATTATTTCCTTTTCTACCTGTGCTCAATGCTTAGGCAACAGAAGAAATAACATTCATCTTAGGCTGGTCTCTTAAGTGCTTTATAAAAAAAAATTTGCTCTATAAACAGCAGAATTTGTTAGAGTTAGCTAGTGTATCCTCACATAAGAACTTAAATGTGGAGACTTTTTGTGAGGGGTTAGGGAAACACCTTGTTCGGACAGGTGAGGGCTGGGGATTTGCTGTAGCTAAGTTTGCAGTTGACATTTTTCTCTTTTGCTTTTTGGTTCATGTTTTCGACATTTTCAAATATAAATAATATATGCAGGCAGGTCAAACAGATCATTTTTCTATATTTTGAATATGGTTATGAGTGGCACACATTTTTCAAACAGATCAGTTTAGTGTGATGTGACCTTTATAAGTTGGAATGTGAAAAGTATTGACTCACTTGAGTAATTTAAAGGTGGTGATTGTCTTTGTTCAGGAGACACATCTCCGAACATTTGATCATTTCCGACTCAGGGGTGGATGGATCCGACAATCGTATCATTCATATTTTCATTCCAAATCTAGAGGTGTGGCCATCCTCATTAATAAGAACATCCCATTAGGTATGTCAAAGGTTGAAACAGTTGTAAATGCACCACATAGGGATGATAATTCTTCTTTTTTTTTATTTCTTTGCTCATATTCCTTACATGGATACACATTATCTTATCCTCCGAGGAGACATGAACTGCATGTTATCACCTACTCTGGACCGTAGCTCATCTAGGATGGCATCTAAATCCAGTGCAGCATCCCCAGCTGCAGCTCTTTCTTAATACAAATGGCATAATCGATGCGTGGCACTCTCAAAATCCTACAGCTAGAAGTTATTCCTTCTTTTCTCCGGTCCACAGAACAAACTCATGCATAGATTACTTCTTTTTGGATAAAATTCTTCTTTCATTAATAAGAAAGTGTGAATATCAGGCCATAATTATTTCGGATCATGCCTCCTTGTTGATGACTTTAGGTATACCAATTTTCCATGCCAACTATCACCCTTGGCGTCTTAACATTGTACTACTTTCAGATGAAGACTTTATTAAATTTATCTCTATGAAAGCGTACCTGAGGGGACAAATAATATCATATGAAACTTGGAACAGTTAACAAATGATATTGTCAAATTAGATGCTACGATTGCCGTCACCCCTTCCAATGATCTATTCAAACAAAGATTAACTCTCCAAACAGAGTTCAATCTGTTATCAACAAGACGTATTGAAAACCTATTCAATAAATCACAAAGTAAGTAGAGTAAAACATTTGAATAGGGTGAAAAGACTGGGAAAATTCTTGCCCACCAACTCCCCCAGAAAACTGTGAATAGAACTAAAGATGAGATAAATAAATAATAAATGATGAACTGGGCACTAAGCATATAGACCATTCAGAGATTAATTTGTGTTTTCATAGATTTTAATCACAGCTATATGATAACGAATTCCTTGGCGACCATACTTTGATTTGTTTTTCAGAAAAATAAAAGTACCCACGATTAATAGCAGAGTCACATCCGAGCTAGACAAATCATTTTCTGTAGGATAACTTACAAATGCAATTAGGCTCATGTAAACTGGAAAATCCCCAGGACCAGACGGGTTCCCAAGCAAATTCTTTCAGAAATTTGTAGATGAACTATCCCCCATTTTACACTGTGTATTCGAGGAGTCATATGCCACTGGCTCCCTCCCTCTGATTACGTGACAGGTGATCATCTCCCTTATTCCTAAAAAAGATAAAAACCTTCTAGATTGTGGTTCTTGCCATCCCATTTCACTCTTAAATGTAGACCTCAATTGTAGCTGATGATCAAACTGGTTTTATTAAGGGTCGCCACTCCTTCTTTAACATTAGACGCCTACTTAATATTCTTTATGGTCCTACTCTTACCCACATTCCAGGCTTTGCCTTTGGTGAAAAATGTATCTCTTGAATTAAAGTTCTGTACTCGTCTCCACGGAAGAATCCGGTAAAATATCTGGGTACAAAACTAACCTAAGACTGAAATTATGCCGGTGAACACAGAATCTGTGTGCTTTATCCCCACTTAAAGTCAGTCCACGAACATTCAAATACTTAGGAATCTGCATAACACAGGCCAACATTAGGACTATGCTGTTTTGGAAAGACTTAAATCTGATGACACTAACCCTAAATGGTTACAAATGGAAAACTCTTTTCTTCATACTTTACTTCATACTCCAATTGTGAAACACTCTTTTAGAATTCTGACACAGTTCCTCAAGGATGTCACTCCTTCCCCTCAGTATCTACATGGACCCTGCACTCACCTTCATGCCTCACATCAACCACATCATCAAGACATTCTTCCTGTCTTCTACCAATTCTCTCCACCTCTGCTACTGAAACACTTATAGGCCTCCCTCCACTGTCCTTCAAAAACTACAGAATGTACAAAAGTCCACTGCTTACTCACTCCCCCCCCAGAGAACACATCACCCCCATCCTCCGTCAACTTCACTGGCTTCCCATAACTCAGCATATCACCAAGTCCTACCTCCTCACCTCCATCACCAAGTCCAAGTACCCCACCCTGAGGCACAGGGTCTTTGCAATCGTAACCCCCACCCTCTGGAACTCCGACCCCCCAGCCACCTTTTTAAAACCACATACTGCACCTGATATATTGTACTAGTATTCTCTCTCTCTCTCTCTCTCTCTCTCTCTCTCTCTCTCTCTCTCTCTCTCTCTCCACTCCTGTTTCCTACTGGCCTCACTGTCTTTTTTAAAATCTATTGTCTATGAAAAGTGTCTTTGAGCACCCAGAAAAGCACCATATAAAACCAATGTCTTATTAAAGCTGCAAGCAGCATTGAAGGGCCCTTTTGCTCTGCCGCGAGTCAGGACGAGTGTGGCCACGGTCTAAGTGGCTTCAAATCGGCTTAGCATCTATTACTTCCTGTTGCCAGTAAGTGGGCTCCAAAGGAGTGAATACAGTCATGATGTGGTGTTCATTTTGACAACTTTTCATCACCAAGGTCTCTAGATGGCACAGCCAAAATTTGAAGTCACTGCGGGCAATTCCCTACAACTAGTTTGTCAAAATACAAGGCCTGCAAATGGCAATTTTGGCGATTTTTGGTGATGTTCGATTAAAAATGGCAGACGTCCTGTTGGACTTTCATGATGACATTAGGCTTTTTTGTGAATTTTGACTACAACTCATGATTTTCCATAGATGTAGTAAAGTATGCAGGAAAATGATGTTGCCACTTTTAAATCTAGTTTATACCTCTAAAGTCTAGTTTATTATTCTAAAGTCTAGTTTATTCTCCTAAAGTCTAGTTTATTCTTCTAATCTAGTTTATTCTTCTAAAGTCTAGTTTATTCTCCTAAAGTCTAGTTTATTACCAAAACAGTTGTGTGCATTGTTATTGCAATTAACTAGACAACAAATTAAAAATAATAGTAGTTTAAAATAATATGGTAAAGTAGGTTAATTTAACGGGCGACATGGTAGGGCAGGGGTTAGCGCTGTTGCCTCACAGCAAGAAGGTCGCAGGTTCAAGACCTCCTGGGTCTGGGACCTTTCTGTGTGGAGTTTCATGTTCTCCCTGTGTCTGGTGGGTTTTCTCCAGGTATTCCAGCTTCCTCCCACAGTCCAAAAACATGCTGAGGTTAATTGGAGACTCTAAATTGCCCGTAGGTGTGAGTGTGTGAGTGAATGGTGTGTGTGTGCCCCACGATTGGCTGGCGACCATCTGGGGTGTATCCCTGCCTCTCGCCGTAACGCGCTGAGGAATAAGCAGGTATAGAAAATGACTGACTGGTTGATTTAACACTTTTTGAGTCACCAACTTAAAAACCTCTCCTTATGATACCAATTATTAATTCAGCAGAACGTCACATAATTTTTGATAATTCATCCAATGCAATATTGTCTGCTGGTTCAATGCATTTTCTAAAATTAGTAAGTTTAAATAACTAAAAAAGACTGATGGAAAGTGTTTATTTTGTTGTTGTTGAGGCTAAACATTTCTTTTTGAGTGCAGCATCCCATAAGCTAGAGGTTTAGGACATGCTGAGGAATTTAATAAAACAAAAAGAGAAGATGGTAAGAAATCAGGCGGTTTTGATGTATTCAAGTTGTTAGAGATTTGGAGCTAAATATTAAAATGTTCTCATCAGAATGATAAAAGGATTAAAATAGGTGATTTTAATCCTTTCATGATTCTTTAACACTAGAACCACCAACAGGTCAAACTGATCCCTGTAGACATTCTAGTGTTAATTTCAGTAGTAGAAACATCTTCCATTATTATAGTGTTACTGCTGTAGGATAATATTATAGTTTCTTTTTATTCATATTAAAAACCTTTAAAAATAAAAGGTCTCTAGTGTTAGCACACACATAACCAGCAAACACACTGTCCCCTTGCCTCCTTTCACATTAATAAAAGGGTTCTCTGATCTTTGTGACATCACATCCTCCTCTGAGCCTCCACTTTCTCATGGCAGGAACCGCTGCCGTCGCCCTTCCTCTGACCCTCGGCAGCTCCTCCATCACCGGCCGTTCCCACATCACGCCACCTCCAGCGACTCCATTCTGTCGTCTCCCAGGGCAACGACCCCCCACCCCTGGCCCGACAGGAACCGAGCAGCCGGAGAATGGACCGGCAGAACAGAAGAAAAAAGGCTGGTACAGCGTGACTGAGAGCTGAGAGACCTTTAGTTCTCAGGAATGAGCTGGAACCACAACACTGACCACGTCTGAGCCTGCATGTCAATTTAAAGGCTTACACCATGTCGGGTGATGGCAGGTAAATGGGGCCACAAGTATGCCTGTTAATAACAATGACTGTTTCTGATCTTTTAGTGTTGGAGTTATGTGATAAATGGGTTATCTTAGGGGGTCCCACTGTTCCACCAAGATAAACATCACTTTTACAATAAATCTGTTAATATATCAAACTAACAGCATCATTTATGATGGATGCCATCAACACAGATATCATTCATAGTTTTTATGATCTAAAACTAATCACATCACCATAGAAACCATGAATTAATCACATCACCATAGAAACCATAAACTGATTACATCACCAGTTATTAGTGAAGCAGTTCTATCAACAGTTTAAATCCTCTATATCATTGACTCTACCTGTCAACAAACAAGGTATGAGTATACATAGTACTATAGTATGAGTATATTTAGTAGTATAGTATTAGTATACATAGTACTATAGTATGAGTATATTTAGAAGTATAGTATGAGTATACATAGTACTATAGTATGAGTATATTTAGTAGTATAGTATTAGTATATATAGTACTATAGTATGAGTATATTTAGTAGTATAGTATGAGTATATATAGTACTATAGTATGAGTATATTTAGTAGTATAGTATTAGTATATATAGTACTATAGTATGAGTATATTTAGTAGTATAGTATTAGTATATATAGTACTATAGTATGAGTATATTTAGTAGTATAGTATAAGTATACATAGTACTATAGTATGAGTATATTTAGTAGTATAGTATTAGTATACATAGTACTATAGTATGAGTATATTTAGTAGTATAGTATAAGTATACATAGTACTATAGTATGAGTATATTTAGTAGTATAGTATTAGTATATATAGTACTATAGTATGAGTATATTTAGTAGTATAGTATTAGTATACATAGTACTATAGTATGAGTATATTTAGAAGTATAGTATGAGTATACATAGTACTATAGTATGAGTATATTTAGTAGTATAGTATTAGTATATATAGTACTATAGTATGAGTATATTTAGTAGTATAGTATGAGTATATATAGTACTATAGTATGAGTATATTTAGTAGTATAGTATTAGTATATATAGTACTATAGTATGAGTATATTTAGTAGTATAGTATTAGTATATATAGTACTATAGTATGAGTATATTTAGTAGTATAGTATAAGTATACATAGTACTATAGTATGAGTATATTTAGTAGTATAGTATTAGTATACATAGTACTATAGTATGAGTATATTTAGTAGTATAGTATAAGTATACATAGTACTATAGTATGAGTATATTTAGTAGTATAGTATTAGTATATATAGTACTATAGTATGAGTATATTTAGTAGTATAGTATTAGTATATATAGTACTATAGTATGAGTATATTTAGTAGTATAGTATGAGTATATATAGTACTATAGTATGAGTATATTTAGTAGTATAGTATTAGTATATATAGTACTATAGTATGAGTATATTTAGTAGTATAGTATTAGTATATATAGTACTATAGTATGAGTATATTTAGTAGTATAGTATTAGTATATATAGTACTATAGTATGAGTATATTTAGTAGTATAGTATGAGTATATTTAGTAGTATAGTATTAGTATACATAGTACTATAGTATATTTAGTAGTATAGTATGAGTATATATAGTACTATAGTATGAGTATATTTAGTAGTATAGTATGAGTATATTTAGTAGTATAGTATTAGTATACATAGTACTATAGTATGAGTATATTTAGTAGTATAGTATGAGTATATATAGTACTATAGTATGAGTATATTTAGTAGTATAGTATTAGTATATATAGTACTATAGTATGAGTATATTTAGTAGTATAGTATAAGTATACATAGTACTATAGTATGAGTATATTTAGTAGTATAGTATTAGTATACATAGTACTATAGTATGAGTATATTTAGTAGTATAGTATTAGTATATATAGTACTATAGTATGAGTATATTTAGTAGTATAGTATTAGTATATATAGTACTATAGTATGAGTATATTTAGTAGTATAGTATTAGTATACATAGTACTATAGTATGAGTATATTTAGTAGTATAGTATTAGTATATATAGTACTATAGTATGAGTATATTTAGTAGTATAGTATGAGTATATATAGTACTATAGTATGAGTATATTTAGTAGTATAGTATTAGTATACATAGTACTATAGTATGAGTATATTTAGTAGTATAGTATTAGTATATATAGTACTAAAGTATGAGTATATTTAGTAGTATAGCATTAGTATATATAGTACTATAGTATGAGTATATTTAGTAGTATAGTATGAGTATACATAGTACTATAGTATGAGTATATTTAGTAGTATAGTATGAGAATACATAGTACTATAGTATGAGTATATTTAGTAGTATAGTATTAGTATATATAGTACTATAGTATGAGTATATTTAGTAGTATAGTATGAGTATACATAGTACTATAGTATGAGTATATTTAGTAGTATAGTATTAGTATATATAGTACTATAGTATGAGTATATTTAGTAGTATAGTATTAGTATACATAGTACAATAGTATGAGTATATTTAGTAGTATAGTATTAGTATATATAGTACTATAGTATGAGTATATTTAGTCGTATAGTATTAGTATACATAGTACTATAGTATGAGTATATTTAGTAGTATAGTATTAGTATATTTAGTAGTGTAGCATTAGTATATATAGTATTATAGTATGAGTATATTTAGTAGTATAGTATGAGTATATTTAGTAGTATAGTATTAGTATATATAGTACTATAGTATGAGTATATTTAGTAGTATAGTATTAGTATATATAGTACTATAGTATGAGTATATTTAGTTAGTATTAGTATACATAGTACTATAGTATGAGTATATTTAGTAGTATAGCATTAGTATACATAGTACTATAGTATGAGTATATTTAGTAGTATAGCATTAGTATATATAGTACTATAGTATGAGTATATTTAGTAGTATAGTATAAGTATACATAGTACTATAGTATGAGTATATTTAGTAGTATAGTATTAGTATATATAGTACTATAGTATGAGTATATTTAGTAGTATAGTATTAGTATATATAGTACTATAGTATGAGTATATTTAGTAGTATAGCATTAGTATATATAGTACTATAGTATGAGTATATTTAGTAGTATAGCATTAGTATATATAGTACTATAGTATGAGTATATTTAGTAGTATAGTATTAGTATACATAGTACTATAGTATGAGTATATTTAATAGTATAGTATTAGTATACATAGTACTATAGTATGAGTATATTTAGTAGTATAGTATGAGTATACATAGTACTATAGTATGAGTATATTTAGTAGTATAGCATTAGTATATATAGTACTATAGTATGAGTATATTTAGTAGTATAGTATAAGTATACATAGTACTATAGTATGAGTATATTTAGTAGTATAGTATTAGTATACATAGTACTATAGTATGAGTATATTTAGTAGTATAGTATTAGTATATATAGTACTATAGTATGAGTATATTTAGTAGTATAGCATTAGTATATATAGTACTATAGTATGAGTATATTTAGTAGTATAGTATTAGTATACATAGTACTATAGTATGAGTATATTTAGTAGTATAGTATTAGTATATATAGTACTATAGTATGAGTATATTTAGTAGTATAGTATTAGTATACATAGTACTATAGTATGAGTATATTTAGTAGTATAGTATGAGTATATATAGTACTATAGTATAAGTATATTTAGTAGTATAGTATTAGTATATATAGTACTATAGTATGAGTATATTTAGTAGTATAGTATGAGTATATTTAGTAGTATAGTATTAGTATACATAGTACTATAGTATGAGTATATTTAGTAGTATAGTATTAGTATATATAGTACTATAGTATGAGTATATTTAGTAGTATAGTATGAGTATATATATTACTATAGTATGAGTATATTTAGTAGTATAGTATTAGTATACATAGTACTATAGTATGAGTATATTTAGTAGTATAGTATTAGTATATATAGTACTATAGTATGAGTATATTTAGTAGTATAGCATTAGTATATATAGTACTATAGTATGAGTATATTTAGTAGTATAGTATGAGTATACATAGTACTATAGTATGAGTATATTTAGTAGTATAGTATGAGAATACATAGTACTATAGTATGAGTATATTTAGTAGTATAGTATTAGTATATATAGTACTATAGTATGAGTATATTTAGTAGTATAGTATGAGTATACATAGTACTATAGTATGAGTATATTTAGTAGTATAGTATTAGTATATATAGTACTATAGTATGAGTATATTTAGTAGTATAGTATTAGTATACATAGTACTATAGTATGAGTATATTTAGTAGTATAGTATTAGTATATATAGTACTATAGCATTAGTATATATAGTACTATAGTATTAGTATATATAGTACTATAGTATGAGTATATTTAGTAGTATAGTATTAGTATACATAGTACTATAGTATGAGTATATTTAGTAGTATAGTATTAGTATACATAGTACTATAGTATGAGTATATTTAGTAGTATAGTATTAGTATATATAGTACTATAGTATGAGTATATTTAGTAGTATAGTATTAGTATATTTAGTAGTGTAGCATTAGTATATATAGTACTATAGTATGAGTATATTTAGTAGTATAGTATTAGTATATTTAGTAGTGTAGCATTAGTATACATAGTACTATAGTATGAGTATATTTAGTAGTATAGTATTAGTATATATAGTACTATAGTATTAGTATATATAGTACTATAGTATGAGTATATTTAGTAGTATAGTATTAGTATACATAGTACTATAGTATGAGTATATTTAGTAGTATAGTATTAGTATATATAGTACTATAGTATGAGTATATTTAGTAGTATAGTATTAGTATATTTAGTAGTGTAGCATTAGTATATATAGTACTATAGTATGAGTATATTTAATAGTATAGTATTAGTATATATAGTACTATAGTATGTGTATATTTAGTAGTATAGTATGAGTATACATAGTACTATAGTATGAGTATATTTAGTAGTATAGTATGAGTATATTTAGTAGTATAGTATTAGTATACATAGTACTATAGTATGAGTATATTTAGTAGTATAGCATTAGTATATATAGTACTATAGTATGAGTATATTTAGTAGTATAGTATAAGTATACATAGTACTATAGTATGAGTATATTTAGTAGTATAGTATTAGTATATATAGTACTATAGTATGAGTATATTTAGTAGTATAGTATTAGTATATATAGTACTATAGTATGAGTATATTTAGTAGTATAGTATTATATATATATATATATATATATATATATATATATATATATATATATATATATATATATATATATACTGTATATACATGCTTTACAATACAATGTTTAAAATCCAGTTTAATTCATCATTCATCAGGTCTATAAATGAACATTGTATGTTCATGTTGATTTCTGGTTATTTAAAAGTCCATTTATATGAACATGAAGAAACATATGCATGATGCGGCATGCAGACTATATATATATATATATATATATATATATTCATATATATATTCATGACTGATTCTTTTCTTCTTTGTGTTTAACATCAAAACCTAATCCAATATAAATCCACAGATACTGGTGGTGCTTATTTCCATGCTGAGATGCTGCTAAACGTCACATGATGCACTCATTCATTTCATTGCTTGTCTCAGTTTTAACAACCTGTAGGTTGATGCATTCACATTTACCTAAGAATGCTGAATGTTAATTAGCTCAGAAGACACAAAAACATTAATTAACAGTTGGATCTTTTGGATCTAATTAATTCAAACTGAAAAAAAAAACACAATATAACACTCACTTCATTTTCCTCAGGCTCAACTCTGGTCTTTTCCAGAAGTTTCTTCTCCTCTGTCTCTACGTCTGCCTCCTCCAGCAGAGACTGGTTCAGGACCAGAGAGAGAGGGAGGACAGGAGGAGAGAGTTAAACACCAAGAACCTCCTCCTCCCCCTGTTCCTCCTCCTCCTCCTCTCCCTCCTCCTCCTCTTCCTCCTCCCCTTCCTCCTCCTCCTCTTCCTCCTCCCCTTCCTCCTCCCCTTCCTCCTCCTCTTCCTGCTCTTCCTCCTCCTCTTCCTCCACTGTTCCATTAAGACTCATCATCTCTTGTGTTTTTTTTATCAACTTCTTGTGAATATTACACGTTTTGAATGTTATTGATGGCCTGTAAGTGTCATTGATCAGAACTATAGATGAAAATGTTGTTTATCACTTTGAGTCAAAGCTTCCTCCAACAACCTCATCATGTCCGTCCTACAGACCTTGAAAAATATTTGATGAGACGAGAGCTTGTAGGTTCTGGGTTGCTGAGTGTTGATGAATCACTGGATGTGGAAGACATCCTTTCAGTCTGCAGGTTGGGACCACAAGAGGAGTTGGACCTGCTTTCAAAAGGCTTGGACCACAATCAGCTGCTCAAGCAAGAAGAATCAGAGTAGCTTATATCCACAACCCTGGGGCAGGTCTCAGCATGGTGTGGCAGTGACTGGAGGAATGTTTCGGTGCACCAGAAATCATAGAGCATGCACTGTTGGAGAGAGTTGAAGACTTTCCTAAGTTGGCGAACAGAAAGAATCAACGTCAGATAGCTAGGAGATCTTCTGCTGCTGCTTCAGAAGACCATGGTGGGGAACAAAAGGAGTCAACAGCCATGGTTGTGACATCAAAGTGTACTGAAATATGTGGAAATTTAGCTGGCTCCAGATCATGTTCTAAAATATCTTTGGTGAGAGTGTATCCTGTTGGACAGTCAGAAAGAGCAGTCAAAATGTCAAGACTTTTTCAACCTTTTCAGTGTTAATGGACACTCAGAGCCATACTCTGAAGACATGGACGTGACAGGGAGACAAGCAAACAACGTCACCATTGAGTCCCTGGATAGTATGACACATCTCTCTCTTCCACGCTCATCGAGTGTGACATGATACCTGATGATAGAGCGAAAATCCCAGCTCCCGAAGTTGCTCATCACTATTCCCATCTGAAGCCAGTAGCATCAGAATCCCTGAAATCCAGATCCACAGACAGAAATACTTATCTCCCTTGATAGAGACATTATATGTGTACACAAGGCCAGAGAGCCAGAGTCCAGACGTTGACCATATGCTCAACATCTAGACCTGGGGTGGGTGATTGTTGGAGAGTCATTTCAAACCAAAGGCTACAAAACCAACATTCTGCACAATAGATGAGCTTCACTTTTGGGCCCTTGCTCCAACAACATTCAGGTCAAAGAGAGGTTCAGCTGTCACACTCCACGCCTGAATCTTCAGAGTTCTATGTCTAACCTAGCAAGGGGGACTGATGATCTTGGTTGCCATGTATTTCAGAGAATGGACCACAACGACAACCTTGATCTGTCAATTGAAGACAGGATGTTTCTGGAAACACTAGATCAACATACTTATAAGGATGAAACAAACATGGTTGCTCCCTTACCTTTTCGATCACCATGGAACCGTCTTCTAAACAATCGACTTCAAGCTGTGGAGCGTCATCTGTAAGGTGCAATCTAGAAAAGAAACCACTGATAAAAGACTGTCAACTTCATGCAAAGGATGTTTGATGCCAATCAAGTGGAGCCAGCACCACCACTAACAGAAGGCCAGGGATGTTGGTACCTACCCTTATTGCATCAATGTTGATGACACAAGAGGCAGATACTCTGTCTGCACCCGAAGGTGTAAATTACCTCTCTATTAAGCACTGGAAAAAGGTTCAAGGCCTTGCTGACGCCTTCTGGAGGAGGTGGAGACAAGAATACTTGCCAATGCTTCAGCCCAGAAAGAAGTGGCACACTGATAGACGTAACCTGCAAGTAGGAGATGTAGTTCTACGGAAAGATTCATGGGCCAGGAGAACTGAGTGGCCTACTGGACTAAATGTGTCTAAAAGTGTACCCAGTCAAGATAATAGTGTACGCAAGGTGGAAGTTAAGGTTGTTAAACAAGGTACTCATAAGGTGTATTTGCATCATCTTACTTTTCCCTAAAGACAATGTGTAGTGGTATAAAGCATTACACCAGGCGGGAGCGTGCACGTCTCACAGGAGTAGAGCGAGTAAAATACCATCAATAAATCAATAAATCGTCAGTGAGCAGCTGAAATTCAGCACTGCCAACAGTTTACAGAGCAAAGAGAACATATGCCTGTGAGTATTATTACATGCATATGTAATACATATTATATTAGTAGAGCTGTGATGTTGTTGCAGTTATGACTGTGAAAGGTCACAACACTAGTTTTGGATCCTGTCACCTCATCCTCCACATTCACCACAATTCTATATGTTTCTGTTATCTATTTAATGTCATACTCAACTTTTCCTGTTCTAATGTATTGTTTCTATCCCATGTCACTTCATCTATTGTCTATCCTGGCCTAGAGGATCCTCCTCTGTTACTCTTCCTGAGGTTTCTTCCATCTTTTTTTTTATTTTTTAGGGAGTATTTCTAGTACGATGTGAGGGTCTAAGGACAGGAGATGTTGTGTTGTTCCAACTATAAAACCCATCGAGGTGAAAGTGTGATTTGTGATTCTGGGCCGGGGCCGGACACCCAGCGTCTCCTCTGTGCTAATGATATGTAGAATTGACACAACACAACCACATTTTCACATTTCAAGTTTTATTTTATTACCACCGGGGAAAGTAGTACTTAAAAAAAAAAGTGCTGCAATTTTATGTAACATCTCAAATGTATAATGTAAAAAAATAAATAAAAAACAATAAAAAATAAATAATAATAAATAATAAGTACATGATGTGCATCTGCTCTTTCTAACATGCATCATGTGCATATGAACAACAATAATAAACAATAATAAATCAAACAGTACAGCTTAAGAAAAAGTGCTTCATATAGCGCCGTTTATCGTCGGAGCGAGGTGCCGCCGCGGCTCTCTCAGGCCTCTTCCTTTTCTCCTTCTGCTTCAAACATCCATGAAAACGGTCGGCCTCTAGCGCTCTGCAATTACAATTGCGGGAACGAGCCGGGCTACGATTTCACATGCAGGAAGAAGAGTTCTGAAGCCGCTTCCTCATTCTTCTTCTACTGTCGGTAGAGAGCCATAGCCCTGCACAACGCCACAGCGCCTCCTACCTTCCCAGGCAGTGTGTAACATGAGGATGTGAACATGTGGCGAACGTCTGTGTTTTTTCTTTTTGGCAATCTTCCGCAGGCCAGACCAACATGCTTGGCGGGCCTGATCTGGCCCCCGGGCCACCAGTTGAATAGCCCTGTCCTATGGTCATGTCCAAAGATTCAGTCATTTTGGAAAAGGTTTCATGAAGCTATCACAGAGGTTATAAGGGTGGATTTAGAGTTATGGCCCAGTCTTTCCCTACTAGCTGGCCCTAAACCCACAGCCCATGTGGTAAAATCCTTAACCAACTGTTAACATGTGATAATGAGAAAGTGAAAAGATGCAGAAGGCCTGGTATTTAAAGACCGGATCAGCTGCTGTGAAAGAATCTCCCATAGTATAACTGTCTAATACTGGTAGATGGGGAATGTTTTAATGCTGTATTCTTTACTGAGTAGTTACAACATCTCTGCATCCCGATCATTATGGTCTGTTTTGGGGACCAGGATGGATGTTATGGGATGTGTTTGTCACAGTATAGTGGTTGTTTCCTGCTTCACATATTGAGCATGGACTAATGTATATGTCTGGGACATATTTCCTATTTATTTGATCTAATTTTATATATTTTATGTTTTATGGTCAAAATAAGGAGATGCAGCTGTATCTCCATTGTTTTCCACTGTTCTATTACTTTAATCGTGTGAATTTCAATCATTGTTTTGAAATTGTAAAGTGAGTTAAAACAACAGCAGGAAGTAAGTGTTTCTCATTTTCTGATGAGCTGCATTTTACAAGAAATGTTTTTTTAGCATTTTAGTTCATGAGGAAAACCTTCACATTATAAACATTTACAACTATGAATTATATTACAAGAAACATTCATTATTAATCCTGTATTTATTTGGCATTTAATGTGATCGTGGGTGAAAAGCGGTGGAATATAAGTACATTTACTGGTACTGTAGATAACAAATATAATATATATATGTATAATAATAAAAATAATAATATATAATAATAATAATAATCATACAGAAACACAGACAGTCGCCTGTTTACAACTCAAACAGTCTCACAGCACCATGAGTTCAAAACATCAACAATAATACATTGAATTTCCCAAATAAAAGTGTGATTAGTTGTGATCCAGTTCCTGGTTCTGACCCCAACACCCCACGCTACCATCAATCTGCAAAATCAACACATTCCTGATGGGGATGGCTAATAAAAAACGAATTATACACAGGCTGCTGCTGCTGCTGCGGCATGTGGAAAATCTGCAAAATCTAGTTCCCAAAAACTCAACCCAGGGGGTAATAAAGTCCATAAAATCCATATGTCATCACCTCTTTCAAGTAGTTCAAGGCCTTATTAATACAGCAGGTGATCACTTAATCCTCTTTCATTTCAAATATTGAAAACAGTATTTAATTAGCAACGTGGAAGAACATTTCAACAAAGTTATTAATAAAAAAGGATCAGAAAAGATATTTATATTTTTATTCCTCTTTTTTAGTTGTTATTCATCATGATCAAATGTGACAAAACTAAACCCACATAAGGAAATGCAAAGCCTCTTTGAGGTATAAAGCTTTACTTTTCTCTTATGGAGCCAATAACACAGCATAAAATCAAATTATACACATTACTGCCCAGGCAAGGAGATTAGGAGGAAACATCAGGCTGATGTGGACAGTTAAAGTCTACACAGGTTCGACAGGAACTCAGTTTTACAGAATGCTGCTTCTTATTTTATCAAGTCAGTACATGAACAGCAGGAGATGACTGCACATCTCACATTTACTGTTTATACAATCATTTCCCATTTATTTATATTCCCAGTTATTTGAACTGATAATTCATTTCTGTGCATTCCAAGGGGCAGAGAACTTTTCACAGTGCTTTTAATAATCAAATCAAACTTTATTTATGGGAGCACCTTTCACATTATTTGATCAGCCCTTAGGTTATTATATTATTGTAAATTATTGTGCCAAATCACATGCTGGTTTTACCATTTGACATAATGAAAATTAGACATCAATAGCAGACATTGGTAATATAATTATTGCAGAGAAAATCCTGCTTGTTTCACCATTTGAATATGTATTTATCTGCTGCACCAAGACCAATGCATCCATTTTAGAAATATATTGTTAGGATTATGCACTAAATGTCAAGCTGCAGTCTTTTCACTTTCAGCCATGTTTAGAAAGCCATCACTTAAGAAAAACACTAATTATTTTCTATGACTTTTTATAATTAGGTTTTCAATTTGAGATTCATTGGTTCATTTTTTTGTGTGCAAACAAACAAAAATTGGTCCAAATGAAGTTTCATCTTCACACAAACAGGAAGTGAAATAAACAGTTGATGCCTGTGTTGGACAGGATTAAAATGACCTTCAGACAGATCACATTTATAATCAAATAATAAATAAGTAAAAATCATGGTTTAAATTATCTGCAAATGGAATAAAGTAAACATCTGCTGAGTATTTTGACAAAAAAGGTTTAAATATGTTGAATTAAAGGCTCCACCAGACACAACAGGAAAAAACCAAGAGGTGTTAAAAAAGGTTGGCTCCACTTTCATGGGTCATCAACATGCTAAATAGACAGTAAATTAAAACAATATTAAAACAAATACAGTAAATAAAACAGCCTGTTTCAGAGGCTGAAACAAGGTGCTACATCACATGTGTCCAAACATCTTTTTCTCAATCGGCCACGGAGGTTGTTTAAAAACAGGAAAGTTTCTGTTTTTTCCTTCTTTTCCTTTGTTGAAGTACATCTGTCATTACTTTCTGCTACTTTCTATTCTTTAATATTTAGCATAGCAACACTAAACCATAGATTCATTAAATAAATCAATAGTTAATAGTGGTTATCAGCATATTCTGGTATGAGTCTCTACATATCTGTGAAATGAAATGAAAAATCCATCTCAAAGAAACTCTTTACAGCCAGAAGGTATTTGTTGTTCATAAAAGTAGAAGCCGATATCCCAGATTTGATCTTGTTGCTTTCTGTAAAAATGGTTGAACTTGGACATAAACTGCTGTATTCATCTGTTCCTGGACTGGACTTACCCTGACTTCCAGTCTGGGTAATACAGAGAGCCAAGGAGAATGTAACTCACCCACATTTAAACCACTGCCCTCCACTGCTCACAGCCTGATCCTGGCTCAATGCAGCCATAATTAGCTGCTGTTTTTTTGTTTGTTATTTTATACATTATTTTTAATTTGGCCTATGACATAAATGCTTAAATGTGTGTTAAGTGTTTTAATGCCTGTCAACCATGGAGGAATTTAAAAGGACAGTGTGTAGTTTTGCTGCCATCTAGTGGTTTCGGGGTGCTGAGCACCCAGAGAGCTGCCCAGACAGTAAGACCCATTTCACTGGTTTCTACATTTTAATGCGATTCCATTCTTACAGCTGTCAAATAAAAACGTTACATTTTTTGGTAGAGTTCAATTCAATTCACTTTTATTTATATTTCTATATATTTTTATTTATATAGCCCAATATCACAACCCAGTTGTCTCCTTGTACTTCAGTAAATTCAGTCCAAAGTGACTCAGACATCCCCCGTCCTTAGACCCTCCTTCTCAACAAGGAAAAACTCCAGGCTATAGATGAACCAGGACTGACAGACATCCATCTGATGATGAAATAATAGTCTATAAAGATGTTTCAGTCTGTAGAGATGCTGTAGGGTGGGGGCAGAAGGGTGGGTCCAACCAGGCAGGTGAAGGTTCATCAGGGGCCTCGATGAGTCACATCAGGAGTCATCATCATTGGGCCTCGTGCGGTTGAACTGAAACAGTTTACCTGTTTAAAAGCCTGCAGCACATATCCAGTTATTAGTGACATATTAATTATATCTAAGATATTATCAATAATTAGGGGCAGCGTCTCTTTAAGGAGTTTAGCTGGAATTGGATCTAAAATACACGTAACTGACTTAAACAACATAATTGCAGTTATCTGGGCTGGGTCTGCAGGGGTGAAATTATCCAGAGTCTGTGACTAATCTATTAAATCTGATACAGGATTTAAAGCAGGGGACACCAATCTACTAATGAAGGTCCTTATTAATGCCTCTAGTGGTTGATTAGTAGAATCAGGTTGTTACTGCTGGTTAGAACAACAACCTGGATCACACCAGCCCTTCTGGACCAGGACTGGCGAACCCTGCTTTAAAGTTTGCTGAAATTCCATGGGCAAGTCTTATATTACTAAAAAATATCTAATTTCCTGAATGCATTGTACTAACACAACCACACTTGGTGAATCTATCACCATAAGCTACCATTGGCCAATAGATGGTGATGTAGCACCATCAACTAACTACAAAGGAAAGCAACTCTATGACTGGTCTTCATATACCTGGAGAACCCTTCATCCAGTTAACTTCACACTCAGCAGGTGTTGCTGAGGACCCAGAGGAGTGATGTACCAGGTGTGATGTGGGTAGAGTTAGGGGTTAGAGTTAGGGTTAGGGGTTAGAGTTAGATGGAGGGGATAGGGTTCTGGTTAGAGCTAAGGTTATGGTTAGGGTTGTGGTTAGAGCTAAGGTTATGGTTAGGGTTATGGTTAGAGCTAAGGTTTGTGGTTAGGGATATGGTTAGGGTTAAGGTTTGTGGTTAGGGTTATGGTTAGGGTTATGGTTAGAGCTAAGGTTATGGTTAGGGTTATGGTTAGAGCTAAGGTTATGGTTAGGGTTATGGTTAGAGCTAAGGTTATGGTTAGGGTTATGGTTAGAGCTAAGGTTTGTGGTTAGGGATATGGTTAGGGTTAAGGTTCTGGTTAGAGCTAAGGTTATGGTTAGGGCTGAGATTATCGTTCGGTTTCCGGTTAGAACTAAGGTTATGGTTAGGGCTAAGATTATGGTTAGAGCTAAGATTGTGGTTTAGATTCTGGTTAGAGCTAAGGTTATGGTTAGGGTTATGGTTAGAGCTAAGGTTATGGTTAGGGGTTAGAGTTAGGGGTTAGAATAGGGGAACTGATCCCCTCTCCCATGGGAGCGGGGGTGTGCTCTGTCCTTCCCTCTAAAGGACTGCCCATCTCCACAACCGCCATCTCCCCATGTCTGGACGGCGCACCTCCGGCCCCTCCTGTGGCGTACCACCATCCACTCTCCCTCGTCGAAACCGCCCCACATGGTGGGTGTTGCTCTTCCACAGGTAGGTGGTGCCTATCCTGTGTCGGTTGTTTTAATGTGTGTGTGTATTTTTTTCAAATTATAATAAAGAAATATTTTTTGAAACAACTAAAAGTGTCCCTATTTTTTGGGTTATATGTCAACTGAAAGCGCGTTCACCAAAAGAGAACGGAATTGGTTTTAGTTAAAATAAACTCTGAGTCTTGGTTTCTTGTATAAATTAAATTAAATTAAAATTAAATATATATTATAAAATAAATTAATCGACCAAGGAAGGGTGTGCTAGTCAAATTAAATATGCAACGTTTCGACTCCCCTGAGTCTTCTTCAGGCTAAGCACACCAAATAACTCTTGTCGGGCTTGTCTGTTGGGCTGAGATGTGTTCCCATCGAAAAGCTGTAACCGAATGAGCTTTTGCTGTGCTCTCCCCTATATATAGGCTGTTGCATCCCATGAATTTGGCTTGGTTGCGCATTTGTTTGTCAATTCGTCTTTTTACTTCCAACTTTTAACTTTTTTATCTCCCGTTCCCTAGCCCCTAAATTAATGAAATTTGGTATTTTAACTTAGGGTTAGGGTCAGGGGTTAGAGTTAGGGGTTAGAGTTAGTGTTAGGGGTTAGAGATAGGGTTAGGGGTTAGAGTTAGGGTTAGGGGTTAGAGCAGGGGTGGGCAATCCTGGTCCTGGAGGGCCGGTGTGGGTGCAGGATTTTGTTTTGTTAGGGTTAGGGGTTAGAGTTAGGGGTTAGAGTTAGGGTTAGGGGATAGGGTTAGGGGTTAGAGTTAGGGTTAGAGTTAGGGTTAGGGGTTAGAGTTAGGGTTAGGGGTTAGAGTTAGTGTTAGGGTTAGGGGTTAGAGATAGGGTTAGGGTTAGAGTTAGGGTTAGGGTTAGAGTTAGGGTTAGGGGTTAGAGTTAGTGTTAGGGGTTAGAGTTAGGGTTAGAGGTTAGGGTTAGAGTTAGGGTTAGGGGTTAGAGTTAGTGTTAGGGGTTAGGGTTTAGGGTTATTGTTAGGGGTCAGGGGTTAGAGTTAGGGGTTAGAGTTAGTGTTAGGGGTTTGAGTTAGGGTTAGGGGTTAGAGTTAGTGTTAGGAGTTAGGGGTTAGAGTTAGGGGTTAGAGTTAGTGTTAGGGGTTAGGGTTAGAGTTAGGGTCAGAGGTTAGAGTTAGGGGTTAGGGGTTAGGGTTTAGGGTTAGTGTTAGGGTTAGTGGCCAGGGTTAGGGGTTAGAGTTAGGGTTAGGGGATAGAGTTAGTGTTAGGGGTTAGGGTTAGAGTTAGGGTTAGGAGGTTAGAGTTAGGGTTAGGGGTTAGGGTTTAGGGTTAGTGTTAGTGGTCAGGGGTTAGAGTTAGGGTTACGGGTTAGAGTTAGGGTTAGGGTTTAGGGCTAGTGTTAGTGGTCAGGGGTTAGAGTTAGGGTTAGGGGTTAGAGTTAGTGTTAGGGGTGAGATATAGGGTTAGGGGTTAGAGTTAGGGGTTAGAGTTAGTGTTAGGGGTTTGAGTTAGGGTTAGGGGTTAGAGTTAGTGTTAGGAGTTAGGGGTTAGAGTTAGGGGTTAGAGTTAGTGTTAGGGGTTAGGGTTAGAGTTAGGGTCAGAGGTTAGGAGGTTAGAGTTAGGGTTAGGGGTTAGGGTTTAGGGTTAGTGTTAGGGTTAGTGGCCAGGGTTAGTGGCCAGGGTTAGGGGTTAGAGTTAGGGTTAGGGGTTAGAGTTAGTGTTAGGGGTTAGGGTTAGAGTTAGGGTTAGGAGGTTAGAGTTAGGGTTAGGGGTTCGGGTTTAGGGTTAGTGTTAGTGGTCAGGGGTTAGAGTTAGGGTTACGGGTTAGAGTTAGGGTTAGGGTTTAGGGCTAGTGTTAGTGGTCAGGGGTTAGAGTTAGGGTTAGGGGTTAGAGTTAGGGTTAGCGAGCATGAGCGAGAGAAGAAACGCTGAATCCTTACTCCTCCGCTCCTCCGCTCCTCGATGTCTTTACTTTACAAAAAAAACAGGGAAATTCATGAAGCTAATAAAACCATTGACCTCCTCAGATCCATAATCCCACATCTTTCAGACAACCTTGCAAAATCAACCATACTCACCAAAACCATGGACGCGGCCCATGAGCAATCCCTCCGCGAACTTTCCCTCCAAGCCGATCAGCGTAGCCAAACTCCGCCTGAATCTCCACCTCCATTATTCTCTCTGACTTCATTAATCATTGGTGACTGCACCATCAAAGGTATGCGCTTCTTCAACGCAAAAACAATCATTTTCCCCAGCGCCACGGCTGCTGTTATCGCCGATAAAATTCCTTCCATCCTCCGGTCACTTCCCTCATCCATTATCTGCATCATCATTCACGTTGGCTCATACGACACAGCGCAATCCCACTCGGAGTTGACCAAAACATCCTTCAGACATCTCCTCAAATCCGTTGAAAATCATAAATTGACTGTGTTCCTCAGCGGCCCCATGACATCCTCCCATAAAACAGAGCGTTTCAGTTGTATCCTTAGCCTCAACACCTGGCTCCACTCCTACTGCAGCTCACACCGGATTCACTTCATCGACAATTTCAACCTCTTCTGGCAGAGACCGCACTTTTTCACTAACGACAATATCCACCTCAATAGACTTGGCAATAAAATCCTCACAGGAAATATCCAGCACGCCGTCCATACACTCAGCTACCTGTGTTTACATTCCGCGCTCCCACCTCTGTCACGTCCCGGTCAGCCACCAAGCCACCTTCAAACAGCTCCCCCTATCGGCCACCTCCAGTACTGCAATCCTCACCGCCACACTCTGGAAATTGCTCCCCCTTCCATCCACCTCCAGAACTACACCACTCACCCTCACCTTCCGGAAATTGCTCCCCCTGCAGTCTAACTCTGGTATTGCAGCCACTCCCCCTTCTCCCCAATGCATCCCCAGCACCCTATGAACTACACCCACCTCCAACATGGCCCATTCCACCCATTCTGCCCTCACACAGACGTCGCTGGCAACAACCGAGAACCAACAGTGTTAATCCAAACAACCTCTGTCCAGTAACCACCAGCAAATTCAACCCACCTCACCCCCATCCCTCACCCACAACAGCTACCTTTGGCCTGCTCAACATCCGCTCCCTTACAAATAAAGAACTCCTCATCCAGGATCTCATCTCCACCAACAACCTTGACTTCCTCGCCCTCACCGAAACCTGGCAACAACCCGACAACCACATCTCCCTCAATGAAGCCCTCCCTGCAGCTTATACCTACCACTCCCAACCACGCCTCTCTGGACGAGGTGGAGGCTTAGCGACAATCTTCCGTAAAACCATGCACTTTTCCACACTAACAACCTCCCCCGCCACTTCATTCGAATCCTTCACACTCCGCCTCAAAAACTCATCTCCTCCCCTTATCATCTCCACAGTTTACCGGCCACCAAAGTCAAACAACAAATTCGTAACAGAAATCCGCTCCCTCCTCTCGCACCTGTGCACCCTCTCCCCCAGCATCATTCTCCTTGGCGATTTCAATATTCACATGGACAACCCCTCCAACCCACTGACTACTGACTTCATCTCCTGCCTCGATAGCTTTGGTTTTCAACAACACATTAACTTCACAACACACTGCAAAGGCCACATCCTCGATCTACTCTGCTGCTCTGGCATCACCCCTCTCAACATAACACCATCCTCTCTCCCTGTCACCGACCACATACCGATTTTCTTCAACATCCCCCTCCCCCCTCACCTGAAATCTGGCATCCCCCACAATATCACCTTCAGGAATATTAAGAACATCAACACCCAAGCCCTTACAGATGCCATTAACTCCATACCTCCACCAGTCCCACACTCCTCCCCTGATGATCTGGTCACCCACTACAACTCTAGCCTCAACAATATCCTGAACAACTTGGCTCCACAAAAGACTCGGTCCATTTCCTTTTCACACTCTGCCCCTTGGTTCACCCCTGCCCTCCGTTGCCTCAAAGCCAAAGCCCGCCAACTGGAACGCCTCGGCAGGAAAACCGGCCTCACTATTCATAAAGAATTACATAACAACCATCTCCTTGCCTATAAAGATGCCCTCTCCTCAGCCAAAACCACCTACTACACCGGTCTCATCTCATCCTCCACCAACCACACCAGATCCCTATTTTCCCTTGTTAACAACCCCCCCCCCCGACCTCTCTCCTTGTTTCCGATAACCTCTGCAACTCCATGCTGTCCTTCTTCAATAACAAAATCACCAGGATCCACAATCAACTACACAAGCCCCCCCCCAGATGGTCCCGTCCGCTCTCCTCATTCACGCTCCCATCCATCACTGAAGTCACCTCTCTTGTTTCCAGCTCCAGACCTTCAACCTGTCACCTTGACCCACTCCCATCCCCTCTCGTCAAAACCTGCCTCCCCTCCCTTGCACCTATAATCACCACCATCATCCACTCCTCCCTCTCCTCTGGTATATTCCCCTCGCCCCTCAAAATCGCTTCCATCACACCCACCCTTAAAAAACCCAATGCAGACCCCGAGGACTTCAATAACCTCCGACCTATTTCTAATCTCCCCTTCATTTCCAAAATACTCGAAAAAACCGTTGCGTCCCAAATCCATTCCCATCTCTCACACAACAGCCTGTATGAAAAATTTCAATCTGGTTTCCGCCCCCTCCACAGTACTGAAACAGCTCTAATCAAAATCACCAATGACCTCCTCCTCGCTGCCGATTCTGGTTCCCCGGCCATCCTCATCCTCCTCGACCTCTCTGCCACTTTCAACACCATCTCTCACACCATCCTCCTCGACAGACTTGCCTCCATTGGCATTTCCGGTACACCACTCCTCTGGTTCAGATCCTACCTCTCCGCCCGCGCACAATTCATCAAAATCGGCTCCCACTCCTCCAACCCCTCCCCTGTCACCTCCGGCGTCCCCCAAGGTTCTGTCCACGGTCCAATCCTCATCCTCATTTACATCCTCACACTCGGCCAAATCTTCCGGAAACACAACATCCATTTCCATTCCTATGCCGACGACACCCAACTCTACCTCTCCACCTCACCCTCCGCCTCCTCTCCTCTCACTTCCCTTGTACACTGTCTGGACGATCTCAACACATGGTTTGTCTCTAACTCACTTCAACTGAACCGTAATAAAAATGAGATTCTTCTCGTTGGAACCAAAACCACACTCTCCACCTCCCATAACCTCGCCTTCTCCCTCACCAACACCACAATCCTCCCCTCAGCACAGGTCAAGAGTCTAGGTGTCATCCTAGACTCCACCCTATCCTACCAGGCCCACATCAACCACATCGCCAAGACAGCATACTTCCACCTCCGCAACATCAACCGCCTCCGCCCCTCCCTCACACCTGCTTCAGCCTCCATCCTCGTCCATTCTCTTGTCACATCCCGCCTAGACTACTGCAACTCCCTGTTCTCCGGTCTCCCCCTCAAAACCCTCCGCAAACTCCAGCTAGTCCAGAATGCTGCAGCACGGATCATTTCCAAAACCCCCTCTTCTTCCCACATCACTCCCATCCTCCACCGACTCCACTGGCTGCCAATCCGTCACCGCATAACCTTCAAGCTACTACTACTCACTTTTAAAGCCCTGCATCACTTTGCCCCCCCTACATCTCTGATTTACTCCAAATTCACACCGCCCCACGCCCACTCCGCTCCTCCTCATCAATCACTCTATCTGTCACTGCTGCCCACCTTCAGACATTCGGCCATCGCTCCTTCAGTCATGCTGCCACCCGCCTCTGGAACTCTCTCCCTCCCCATGTCAGAAACACCTCCACCGTCACCCAGTTCAAAGCTGCACTAAAAACCCACCTTTTCACCTTGGCCTACACCACTGCTTCCTCTGTGTATGTGTATATGTGTATGTGTTTGTATATGTATGTATACACACACGTCATTTTCTGTATTTAATTTATTTTTATCGCTCCTATTTATTATACTTATTTATTAGCTATTACTTTTTTTCCTGTATTTTATTCTTTTTATTCTACTTGATGTATTGTTGGTTTCATTGATGTTTTATTCTGCTTTGTAATGTCTAACAATACTACTGTTTTTAATATACTTCATGTAAGGCCACCTTGAGGCTGCGAAAGGCGCCCAATAAATAAAATGTATTATTATTATTATTAGGGGATAGGGTTAGGGAACCAATCAATTCATCAATAATTGTTAAATCATCGCCCAAAGCGATTGGGCAGTTTAAGGGTCACGGTTTTCGGTTCGGTTCTTATTTGTTTCTTTTAGAATATGGTTTAGAAAGGCTGGGCTGCTGCGCGATGAAGAGACGGCGTCACTAAGTGACATCTGCAGCAGAAAAAAAGAGATAAAGAGCGAATGGAGTAAAGGTTTTTAATTAGTAGGCGGGGCCTAAATGCGCTACTCCCCCGTCTTTATGAATGGATTTGCTGACAGACGGACACATTCATTCAAACAAAAATCATTCAGTGAAAAGAAGAAGAAAACATGAACAGGAATAAATATATATATGTTTCAAAAATAACATACAACAATAAAATATATCAAATAGTGGTGTGTGCCGGCACCGTGTGTTGCGGCGGCACCGTGGACAGCTCCACCTGCAGCAACATTCCTACGGTGACCAGGTGGAGCAGGAGCTCCACCCTCGCTGTGACCTTCCCACACACTGATTTCTTCAAAACATTTGTCACATGTGACCAGCGTTTTATTTTGTCTGCGGTGCGTGTTTTTTTGGCACTGCCTCCTACGCGACGGTTGCGGCTGCTGCAGCTTCCTGTGCTCTGACGCCTTGAGAAGCATCAGCTCCACTCGCAGCTCCTTTACCAAACTCAGGATAAAGGTGCGTCTCAGGATAGTTAGTTTGTTTTAGTGTTTAGCTAGTTAGTTTCTCACGTCTCTGACCTGTCTCTGTCTCTACCCGTCTACCTGTCGCTGTCTCTCTCCCTGTCTCTCTCTCTTTAACTCACTATATATCTGTCTGTCTGTCTATTGCTTTCTCTCTCTCTTTGTAGGTGTGTAATTCATTTGTTTATGTTAGTAAGCGTTAGTAAGTATTAAATAAAAAGTGTTTAAAATCTCACCTGTAATATCTTTCTGGGTAAATATCTGAACAAAGCTTAAGAAGAATAACACAGTGTCTAAGAAATGGACGTAAATTTGAAGGACCCTGCAGCTTAAAATCTGGCTTGTACAATTACTAAATTGATTTTCTTTCTTAAATTTGAGCATGCTGCTTTTAATCAGGTGCGCCCTGTAGTGTTCATAAAAAAAGCTTGTCACGTTTCAATACCTGTGCGTACCGTACGGTTTGGGATTAATTCTAAACTATTTGTGATTTCACAAGTTGTTTGTATCATTTAGATGCAACTTTTATTTTCAAGATAATGGAAATATAGCCACACTAATTGGTTCTGTTGCACTTTTGTATGTCGGATAGAAAACCAACCACTGGCTCTAGCAAAGGTAAGGAAGTGCTCTCAGAGACCCCTTTTAGGTATAAATTAAATGAGAGATACTCTGCAACATAGAGTACAGAGAAGGGAAGTAGGGAAGACTAATGTTAATGACTGACAGAAGCTTGAATTCATTCCACCAGAGTTCTTCCTGCTCTGCTGCCTGCATGAGTCAGGGCTGTTCTCTGGTCTGTGATATGCAGCTAGAAACAGAAACCTGCAAACTATGCAACTAGAAAGTGCTGTGAGAGAAATAGGCAGGATCCTGCTGAGGGAACCACCATCTATACAGAGTTGTATTATTCCAGTTAAACACAACGAAAAACAGTTGCAGGAAAAGTTTGGATGAGAGTTTCAGTGATAGGTTAATGTAATAGTCACATTTTAAAAAACAGATATTTGAAACAACTTTGTATTGTTATAAGGTGACATCAGTTATGTTGTTCCACTTTTTGGTAAATCACTTGAGACAATAACATAACACCAAATCTGCCATTTTGTGTTGGAATTATGTGACAAAATATAATTATTTAGGTCCTATAAATCTAGAAACATCCGCTGTGCTAATTTTATTTTTTTTTGCATGAGTCTTGTCAGGTAAAATGGGCCAGTCAATGACAAAGGGAAATCATCAGTGTTAAAATGTTTATAACCACACGTCTTTTAAAATGCATTAAACAAACTCATATACATGCTATTAAAACAAGAACAGATCAGTTATGTGTTGTACACACACACACACACTAACACACCTATGTATATGAGCTAAGCTAGAAAGCTAAGCTAACGCTACACCAAGCTAGCAGCCAGTCATATGGAACAAGCTAAGTTACACAAACAGTAAAAGTAGTGACTACTTTGAGTTGAACGAATTCCACAGGACAATCAACATCCTGTCCATGTTTTAGTTGAACCAGATGTTATACACGTGTTAGTGAGTGACACAATGGGTGGCCCATTTTATCTGAAATTATGTGGCCCATTTTATCTGAAACCAGGTGGCCCATTTTATCTGAAACCAGGTGGCCCATTTTATCTGAAACCACGTGGCCCATTTTATCTGAAACCAGTTGGCCCATTTTATCTGAAACCATGTGGCCCATTTTATCTGAAACCACGTGGCCCATTTTATCTGAAACCACGTGGCCCATTTTATCTGAAACCAGGTGGCCCATTTTATCTGAAACCAGGTGGCCCATTTTATCTGAAACCACGTGGCCCATTTTATCTGAAACCAGGTGGCCCATTTTATCTGAAACCACGTAGCCCATTTTATCTGAAACCAGGTGGCCCATTTTATCTGAAACCATGTGGCCCATTTTATCTGAAACCACGTGGCCCATTTTATCTGAAACCACGTGGCCCATTTTATCTGAAACCAGGTGGCCCATTTTATCTGAAACCAGGTGGCCCGTTTTATCTGAAACCACGTAGCCCATTTCATCTCATTTTATCTCCGCACGAGGCCCAACGATGACGACTCCTGATGCGACTCATCGAGGCCCCTGATGAACCTTCACCTGCCTGGTTGGACCCACCCTTCTGCCCCCACCCTACAGCATCTCTACAGACTGAAACATCTTTATAGACTATTACTTCATCATCAGATGGATGTCTGTCAGTCCTGGTTCATCTATAGCCTGTCCGTCCATGGGAGTGGATCTCTCCTTCAATGTGGTCCTCCTCAAGGTTTCTCCTTTTTCCCACTGGGTTTTTGAGTTTTTCCTTGCCGAGAAGGAGGGTCTAAGGACGGGGGATGTCTGGGTCACTTTGGACTGGATTTTGTAAAGCACTTTGAGACAACTGTGTTGTAAAATTGGGCTATATAAATAAAGTGAATTGAATTGAAATTGAATCTGAAACCACATAGCCCATTTTATCTGAAACCAGGTGGCCCATTTTATCTGAAACCACATGGCCCATTTTACCTGAAACCATGTGGCCCATTTATCTGAAACCAAGTGGCCCATTTTACCTGAAACCATGTGGCCCATTTATCTGAAACCACGTGGCCCATTTTACCTGAAACCATGTGGCCCATTTTACTGAAACCATTAGCCCATTTTACTGAAACCATGTGGCCCATTTTACCTGAAACCATGTGGCCCATTTATCTGAAACCAGGTGGCCCATTTTATCTGAAACCATGTGGCCCATTTTACTGAAACCATGTGGCCCATTTTACTGAAACCATGTGGCCCATTTTATCTGAAACCAGGTGGCCCATTTTATCTGAAACCAGGTGGCCCGTTTTATCTGAAACCACGTAGCCCATTTAATCTGAAACCAGGTGGCCCATTTTATCTGAAACCAGGTGGCCCATTTTATCTGAAACCACATGGCCCATTTTATCTGAAACCACATGGCCCATTTTACCTGAAACTATGTGGTCCATTTATCTGAAACCACGTGGCCCATTTTACCTGAAACTATGTGGCCCATTTTACTGAAACCATTAGCCCATTTTACTGAAACCATTAGCCCATTTTACCTGAAACTATGTGGCCCATTTTACTGAAACCATTAGCCCATTTTATCTGAAACCACATGGCCCATTTTATCTGAAATTACGTGGCCCATTTTACATGAAACTATGTGGCCCATTTTATCTGAAACCATGTGGCCCATTTTACTGAAACCATGTGGCCCATTTTATCTGAAACCATGTGGCCCATTTTATCTGAAATCATGTGGCCCATTTTATCTGAAACCACGTGGCCCATTTTACCTGAAACCATGTGGCCCATTTTACTGAAACCATGTGGCCCATTTTATCTTCGGGGGTTCAGGTAAATTGTTCCACCAGGGTAAACATCACTTTTCCAATAAATCTGTTAATATATCAAACTAACAGCTTTATTTCTGATGGATGCCATCAACACAGATATCATTCATAGTTTTATGTTCATGTTAGTTTTTAATAGATTTATCATCTTTATAATAGTTTAGGTAGATTCATCATACCAGGCTACTGACCATCTGATGATCAGGTGTCTAAATGCTGAGCCACAGCAAAGAGGAATGATTTGGAATCATCAGAGAAACATATGCTGCTGTGTTTTTATTGTTAACTTGTTTTAACCAGACCTGGGATATTTCATCATGCCATGTTGTTAAAAGCCATATTGTTCCTCAGGAACTAAAATGAACTAAATGACAAAGAAAACATTTGACTTTTAATTTCAAAAGTAGCTCAAACACCTGAATTATTATAGTAAGAGTAGATTTTCAGAACAAACCCATTATTGCAGTGTTTCTCACAAAAAGAGACGATGGTGGCTGGACCTCTGACCCCCTGATGCTGCATCAGTCTGGTTCACTGCTGGTTATACCCAGGGCTGCAGGTTAAGGACACATAGAATCTCATCTCATCTTCTATACCTGCTTATTCCTCATTAGGGTCACATGGTCTGCTGGATCCCAGCGCGTTACAGCGAGAGGCAGGGATACACCCCAGATGGTCTCCAGCCAATCGTGGGGCACAATTCAATTCAATTCACTTTATTTATATAGCCCAATTTTACAACACAGTTGTCTCAAAGTGCTTTACAAAATCCAGTCCAAAGTGACCCAGACATCCCCCGTCCTTAGACCCTCCTTCTCGGCAAAGAAAAACTCAAAAACCCAGTGGGAAAAAGGAGAAACCTCGAGGAGGACCACAGTGAAGGAGAGATCCACTCCCATGGACGGACAGGCTATAGATGAATCAGGACTGACAGACATCTATCTGATGATGAAATAATAGTCTATAAAGATGTTTCAGTCTGTAGAGATGCTGTAGGGTGGGGGCAGAAGGGTGGGTCCAACCAGGCAGGTGAAGGAGTAGTTCATCAGGGGCCTCCATGAGTCACATCAGGAGTCGTCATCGTTGGGCCTCATGTGGATGAACTGAAACAGTAGCCACTCCCCCGAAGAGGAGTGGGGAGAAGGACTCTGGGTGAATAGTGATGTAAAGACCAAGTATAAACTAGATACTGTTTATTAATGACAGTGGTACATGGTACCAGAAAGAGATGATAGAGCTCAGTGACTGTACTTCCCCCAGTATTCTCACTCCTAGGGCAGCTTAGACTGAACTGTGGGTTTAAGTCTACCTTTAACTACCCTGACCATAGGCCTTTTGGAACAGGAATGTTTTCAGTCTAACCTTAAATGCACAGACTGTGTCGGCCTCTTTAATATCAGTTGGAAGTTGGTTCCATAAAACAGGGGCTTGGTAACTAAAGGCTCTAGCTCCTACTGTGCTTTTATGGACCCGTGGAACTACCAGTAGACCTGCATTCTGAGACCGCAGTGTTCTATTTGGATGGTACGGGACCAGAGCATCTTTAAGATAAGAGGGGCCCATACCATTAATGGTTTTATAAGTGAGGAGTAGGATTTTAAATTTAATTCTCAACTCAACAGGAAGCCAATGAAGGGCTTGGAGTATGGGGCTGATGTGCTCTCTTCTATTAGTTCCTGTTAGTAAACGAGCCGCTGCGTTTTGAACCAGCTGAAAACTTTTTAGGGAGTTTTTAGGACACGCTACTAATAGGGAGTTACAGTAATCTAATCTAGATGTAACAAACACATGGATTTGTTTTTCAGCATCATTTTTAGACAGGATATTTCTAATTTTGGCTATGTTATACGGGTGAAAGAAGGGCACACACCATTCACTCACACACTCACACCTACGGTGATTTAGAGTCTCCAATTAACCTCAGCATGTGTTTGGACTGTGGGAGGAAGCTGGAGTACCTGGTGAAAACCCATGCAGACACAGGGAGAACATGAAACTCCACACAGAAAGGTCCCAGACCCAGAGCTGGAACCTGGACCAGGACTAGAACTTGGATCAGGACTAGAACCTGGACCTTCTTGCTGTGAGGAACAGTGCTCATGGATGATGGATGGTTGATCTTTAATTAATACTCTAGATAGCAGAGAGTGTATGTTTAATTTTAAACCATTTGCTTTTGGAGAAATTCATCTATTATCATCAAATATTATGTTCTGTTATATTTTAGACAATTTCTAGTCTATAGTAGATAGACTAGTCTATTTCTAGAATGATTTGAAATAATGTGAAAATAACATTGTGTTTATTGTGTTGGCCCAAACACTGTTCGTTTAACTCACTACTATATTTTCTTTGTATATCTCCTCGTTCCTTTCTACTCATTTTATTGACTTGTAAGTTTCCCACAACTCCAAAATGATGCAGCTCATTGTTTGTAACTGCAGACGCTGCATCAGTGTCTGTAGTTTCAGTAGAAACTCGGTCGTGTTCAGACCATCACTCTTCATGATGCGTGGTGACGTTTCTATTAACTGAGGCTCATCTCTCTGTGGTCAGTGGTAATGAAGGATAATAGCAGCAATCAAGCTGACACTCATTTAACATGATCAGCCTAATGATTAGCTGCTGCTTTGATGTATTTTACATTGCTGCAGACCAGGCTATCATAGTTTTTTTTTTTTTTTATTAGTTTATATAATATATAAATTATATATCCCCACCTCTCACCCAAAATACACTGGGATTGGTTCCAGCAGACCTAATGGGGTGGTGTGCAGAGAGCGTGTGTATATGTCTGTGTATATGCAGGGCCGCTGCTAAGGTTTTGGAGGCCCTAAGCTCAGCTTGTATGGAGGCCCCCCCCGCCCGCCCACTCGCCCGCCCACCAAACTCCTAGAAGCTCACGAAATTTACAGTTGAAAATAAGTCTTATATAGACATGTAGATATCAAACAATTAACTTTTATTATACAATAATATACTGTATGTTAAATAATAAATCAGAGAGAGCAACAACACAATAACAAATAAATAAAACAACTGCATCCAAGGGAAGGCTTTCAGTTGTGAATGTCTCTTCTGAGGTGACTGTTGTTGTTTGTGGCTGTTTACTTGAACCTTCAGACACGTTGGATGGTTGTTGGATGGTTGTTGGCTGCTTATTGCACTGCTTGTTGATGGTTCATCATCTGGTTCATCTTCTTGCTGATGTGGTGGTCGGTGTATGTATTTGAGTATTGACCCTATGAATATGATTTAAATGAAAAAAATATCTCATTAGTAAAAGTTGAATAAAAATACCCAAACCAAAAATATCACTTCATTATATTATGCTATCTAGTGGCCTTTGTATTTCACAATGATAGGAGATAGAACCCTTATATGACATTAATATGGTAGGACAAAATCAACTACCTTAAAAATTAACATATTCTAATCCTACACATTAAACAAAACAATAGTGGCATTTTGTGAATGATAAAGGTGGCCAAACATTTTTTTGCACTACACACGACTTTAACACACCTTCTACAACACCGTGGCCAGATGTAAAATCATCCCCCAACCACCGCCCCTCCCCTCCTCCTCCTCACTACCAGGACAGACTGGGAGTTATCCCCAACGACCCCCCTGTAGCAGAGAAAAGATGCTAGAGCTGAGTTTTATTCTCTGTCCAATCCTGTTTACAGTTGGGCTAACCTAGCCTAGCTTGTTTATCACGTAACGCTGTGTTAGCAAAACAAACAAATACGGTATAACACGGACTTACCTGAAAGGGATGCGAGTTTGTCGTCTTCCTCTTTTTTCCTGTTTAGCTTTTCAGCTCCAGATTCATGGTGTCTCTTGGATGACATTCTCTCATTTCAGTTGTCGAAGTTTTTAACTGAAGAAAACTGCTCATTAAAGCCGTTTCAGAGCGTAGTAAGAAAAGTGGCTCCGAAGCTTTGTGCCGTCGTGAACGATCCGAGTCTTTGAAGTTGAACGATCCGACTCGACTCTTTGAAGTGACAGATAGGAGCCGGCTCCTCATTGGGAGCAACGGAGGAGCCGAACGAGCCGACTTCGTATTAGCGAGCTGAGTCAAAAGATCCGATTCTCCAAATAGAGACGGAATTCCCATCACTCGCTGTACCGCTGGGTTCTGAGTCTTTTTATTACGCATTACACATTTAATTTTACCGATTTCAGTGATGGTATACAAAACTCTCGTATAACTAATTCATATTTTAGCTATTTATTAGTGTAATAATTATTACCTTTTTTTTTCCCAATCTTAATTTTGGAGGCCCCCTCCACTAGTTGGGGCCCTACGCTGGCTGTGTAGTCTGCGTGTACGGAGCGGCGGGCCTGCGTGTATGTATATAATATAATAAACAAAAATGATTTCTGATTCATTGGTTATTTTAATAAGGGTAATACTTATAACAATATTTTTTATTATTATTAATATCAGTATTATTGTTTTTAACTAATTTTAACTAGCTTTTAATGTAAAGTGACTTTGAGTTGTTATTGTTTTTAACCAACCTTTACTGTAAAATGTCTGAGTTTTAAAAAGCTATATAATTGAAAAAAAAACCCGACACATACACCGACAGTACAAGAACGAACCGTACACTGAACACTCGTCACACAAGATCTCGTCACACCCCTACTAATTAAACTGGATTATTGTAGTTTTATAGAGACTACTGACCTTTTCTAAAGACTGCTGGTTGATTTTTATAATTACAGGCTGTGTTTTATTGACTCTGTTGTCCAGATAAGGAGGAAAGAGAAGAGGATTGCATTTTAGTTTTTATCAAATCCTCAAAATAAAAATGAATGAATGATGAATGATTTGATGAATGAATGATTTCTCTAATAAACTAATAGATTGTGTGAGTTAAAGTTAAAGCAGCAGATCTGGTCCAGCAGAGTAGTCATGTGGTGTCATTCTCACCATTTAAACATTTAATCATCACTGTTCATTATGGATTTATTTTGGGTTGATGACCCTGTTCTAGACTAAGTCGACCTTTAATTTAGTAGTAAAATAAGTTTTGTATGAATCTCTAGCAACATGTTTTAACACAGACTAGACTCTACTCTGAAGTGGATCAGTGTTTCTCCTTAAATACTGATAGTTCTCTACATGTAGTTCTCTGGAGGAACAAATGAATGAATGAAATCAGCCGATCGTAGTTTAAGTACTGCAGTAAAAGAACACGAGTACTATGAGTTTGATGTATTTAAACCATTAGAGTAAAAGTATGTAAGTAGTTAATGTAGTTGAAGTATTACAGGTACAGTAACATCCTTTCCTCTTAGTGGAAGAACGAATGAAGACAACAAGACACCAGTGGACTTTAAACAGTATGATATAGAATATATAATTAAATGTTTCTGACAGAATTAGTATTGAACAATGATATGCTGTGTTACGTTCTGATTAAAGCCCTTTAAAAAGCACAAAAAACAACCTAAAGAACAAAAACATCGGCTGTGACATCAAACTGTGACTGAGAGAACAATTAGAAAACAAAGAGACAAACTCAACAGAGATCTCCTCAGTCCAGCCAGGCTCCGCCCACTTTTTCTCACCTGGATATTGTGCAGTAGGAGGCTCCATCTGTTCTCTGACCTCAACAGATACTGATTCTTTTTAAACTAATCTGATAAATGACGAGATGTGTTTTCAACTTTGAAATGAAGGAGCTGGAAGCAGCAAAACTAAATTCAATTTAAAAAACAAAAAAACATCAATACCTCAAATGTGTAAAGTCCAGCTGACTTCTATTATTTTATTATATTTTGGTATTTCAGAAACAGCAGGATTCTGTCAAACAAGAGGTCAGAGCTGCTGACCTCTGACCTCTGACCTGCTGCTCAGCTGCTGCAGGAAGAGACGTTGAGCCTGTTTATTGGTTTTTAAAAAGAGGTGAGAAAAAACTGACAGAGACCTGATACAGCTTCATCTCAGAAACATCACAACTGTACAACAAAACCAAAATCTGTACAAAATGTACATAAATCAACAGGATTAAATCAGGAAGATTTCATTAAAAACATCTGACACAGGAACTCAAACTGGATCAAAACACAGATCCAGGAGCAACATTAACACCTTTATCTGTGCTTTTATTGTGGTGATACGAGTCAAATCTGTAAAAACAAAGATCCCTTTCTGTTCTGTGATCTGAAGCTGCGACTTCCTGATTTCCTGCTGGAGCTCAGAATGAAACTCAGAAACAGGAAGTGTGTGAATCTTCTTCCTCAACCCAACAGCGGACTTCGAACTTTAGTCTGTTTGAAAATCAGTGACGTTATTAGAAAGAAAGAGAGCAAAAACCCCGAAACAGTCAAACTTTAAGATCATTAAAGGATAAAACGTCATGCTGTAAATCTGTCTCACCTCATTTAGAAATTTTAAATCCTGACTTTCTACCACTGACGCTTTGGAGAGAGTTTCCAACACTTCATTTTTTAATGTCAGAACCCAAAATGTAAAGATTTATAAACTCTAACATATATTCATGTTGCTCATATTCAACAGGTCCAGATATAGAGTCTGAACTTTTAGGATCTGAATTTGTCAAATTTAAGCATCTTGAATATAAATTCTTTGAATTTTTAATACTTGACTACTTTGATTCTATGACTACTTTAAAGTTTCAAAATGTAATGAGAGAGAATTACTTCCAGTCTGATCTGACACAGCAGACGCAGCTATTCATTCAGATTCATTCAACACATCAGCCTCCAGCAGCTTCTCTTCATCTGCTTCTGGCTGCAGCTTCTTAAATGAGCAGATCTGCTGTTTGTACTGATCCACCACTGAATTTCTGGATGAACTAAACATTGAAACAACAATAGTGAAAATGACAGATGTGAATGCTGACAAAAAATAAAATAATTAAAAAAACAACAAAAAGAACAAACGTTCCGGTTCTTCTACCAAAGAACTCATCACACAACCATTTATAAACTGATCAGCTGATAAGTGACTGAAAAGGTGAAAACGATACAATTATTAGGATTTATTTCATTCAACCTTTTTATCTCATCAAAACTACCAAATTCAAAGTTTTCTCTCTAAAACTGAAACATTTAACAAATAAAACTCAAGTGAATTAGTGTCAAAGCAGAACTCACATCCAGATCAAGTCAACCAACAACCTGCAGCAAAACAGCAGTTTCTAAGTTTGAAGTAGAAAAATAAAATAAAAATAAACTTGTGACTCATTAGACTGAGTTAAACATTAGAAACATGGTTTAACTGATGAGTCACTGCTGCTGGCAACAGATCAAATCTACAGGAGGACCTGGACCAGAACCAGCAGATCTACAGGAGGACCTGGACCAGAACCAGCAGATCTACAGGAGGAACTGGACCAGAACCAACAGATCTACAGGAGGACCTGGACCAGAACCAGCAGATCTACAGGAGGAACTGGACCAGAACCAGCAGATCTACAGGAGGACCTGGACCAGAACATGAAGATCTACAGGACCTGGACCAGAACCAGCAGCTGGATGCAGCTCACTCATCACGTGGGGTCAAAGGTCACATGACCAGCAGACCAGACACTTTGTTTTTGTTTTGCAGAAGGAAGAACAGAACAGCTGGCCATGTCAGGGTCATGTGTCATGGGTCAGGGTCAAGGGTTAGGGCTGGAGTTGAGGCAGACGGGATGCGTTTGCTTTGTGACATGGCGTTGCCCTCTGACCTCTGAGTGTTCTGGTTCCAGTAAAGCGTGTCATGACCAACAGGCTGTGATGCAACATGTCGTCAAAACAAACCAGGAAACAATGATTCACTGAGACGTTTACATGTTTAGTTCCATCACAGCTGCAGCCTTTAATTAGTCCATTAGATCCAAACTATTGCAGTAATCAACGTTTTCACACGTTTGTTTTATTTGTTTGTTTTTTTGGAACTTTTTCAGGATCAAACTGGAACTTTTTAAAAAAATAAATGGAACATCAGAACATATAAAACAAGCTGGCTCTACAAACTAATGTCCAGTAGAGTTGTAAATAACATCAGATTAATCCAGGTTTTTATTGTATTTTTATTGCTACATGACAAACTATTTATCATCAGGTAGATTCTATAAAACCAACCAGACCCAGCATTCATGACATCAGCTCTGAAGGCTGACACATTGGTAGATTAGTAGAAAGGGCTGTGTTCTAATAATTATCAGTGTGGTGTTCAATCATTTAGTGATAAAACAGGTGAGAATCAGCTGGTTCCTGGTGAAGATTGAAGTCAGCACTTGTTGAACATGCTTTTCTCTTTGAAACCCTGAGGAAAATGGGTCGTTGATGACATTGTTCAGAATAACTTTAATGAAAAAGGTTGACTGAAGAGGGGGAAACATAAAGAGGTGCAAAAATTATAGGCTGTTCAGATGAAATGATCCAATGACTTAAAATGGAGAAAAACCAGAGACACGTCAGAAACCAGAAGAATGCATCAGGATGGATGTAGAATAATCAGGATGGATGTAGAATAATCAGGATATAGAATAATCAGGATGGATGTAGAATAATCAGGATATAGAATAAGCAGGATGTAGAATAATCAGGATGGATGTAGAATAATCAGGATATAGAATAAGCAGGATGTAGAATAATCAGGATGTAGAATAATCAGGATGGATGTAGAATAATCAGGATGGATGTAGAATAATCAGGATGGATGTAGAATAATCAGGATGGATGTAGAATAATCAGGATGTAGAATAATCAGGACGGATGTAGAATAATCAGGATGTAGAATAATCAGGACGGATGTAGAATAATCAGGATGTAGAATAATCAGGATGGATGTAGAATAATCAGGATGTAGAATAATCAGGACGGATGTAGAATAATCAGGATGTAGAATAATCAGGATGGATGTAGAATAATCAGGATGGATGTAGAATAATCAGGATGTAGAATAATCAGGATGTAGAATAATCAGGATGGATGTAGAATAAACAGGATGGATGTAGAATAATCAGGATGTAGAATAATCAGGATGGATGTAGAATAATCAGGATATAGAATAATCAGGATGTAGAATAATCAGGATGTAGAATAATCAGGATGTAGAATAATCAGGATGGATGTAGAATAATCAGGATGTAGAATAATCAGGATGGATGTAGAATAATCAGGATATAGAATAAGCAGGATGTAGAATAATCAGGATGGATGTAGAATAATCAGGATATAGAATAAGCAGGATGTAGAATAATCAGGATGGATGTAGAATAATCAGGATGTAGAATAATCAGGATGGATGTAGAATAATCAGGATGTAGAATAATCAGGATGGATGTAGAATAATCAGGATGTAGAATAATCAGGATGGATGTAGAATAATCAGGATGGATGTAGAATAATCAGGATGTAGAATAATCAGGATGTAGAATAATCAGGATGTAGAATAATCAGGATGTAGAATAATCAGGATGGATGTAGAATAATCAGGATGGATGTAGAATAATCAGGATGGATGTAGAATAATCAGGATGGATGTAGAATAATCAGGATGTAGAATAATCAGGATGTAGAATAATCAGGATGTAGAATAATCAGGATGGATGTAGAATAATCAGGATGGATGTAGAATAATCAGGATGGATGTAGAATAATCAGGATGGATGTAGAATAATCAGGATGGATGTAGAATAATCAGGATGTAGAATAATCAGGATGTAGAATAATCAGGATGTAGAATAATCAGGATATAGAATAATCAGGATGGATGTAGAATAATCAGGATGTAGAATAATCAGGATGGATGTAGAATAATCAGGATATAGAATAAGCAGGATGTAGAATAATCAGGATGGATGTAGAATAATCAGGATGTAGAATAATCAGGATGGATGTAGAATAATCAGGACGGATGTAGAATAATCAGGATGGATGTAGAATAATCAGGATGGATGTAGAATAATCAGGATGTAGAATAATCAGGATGTAGAATAATCAGGATGTAGAATAATCAGGACAGATGTAGAATAATCAGGATGTAGAATAATCAGGATGTAGAATAATCAGGATGGATGTAGAATAATCAGGATGGATGTAGAATAATCAGGATGTAGAATAATCAGGACAGATGTAGAATAATCAGGATGTAGAATAATCAGGATGGATGTAGAATAATCAGGATGGATGTAGAATAATCAGGATGTAGAATAATCAGGATGGATGTAGAATAATCAGGATGGATGTAGAACAATCAGGATGTAGAATAATCAGGATGTAGAATAATCAGGATGGATGTAGAATAATCAGGATGGATGTAGAATAATCAGGATGTAGAATAATCAGGATGTAGAATAATCAGGATGGATGTAGAATAATCAGGATGGATGTAGAATAATCAGGATGGATGTAGAATAATCAGGATGTAGAATAATCAGGATGTAGAATAATCAGGATGGATGTAGAATAATCAGGATGTAGAATAATCAGGATGTAGAATAATCAGGATGTAGAATAATCAGGATGTAGAATAATCAGGACGGATGTAGAATAATCAGGATGTAGAATAATCAGGATGTAGAATAATCAGGATGTAGAATAATCAGGATGTAGAATAATCAGGATGTAGAATAATCAGGATGTAGAATAATCAGGATGGATGTAGAATAATCAGGATGTAGAATAATCAGGATGTAGAATAATCAGGATGTAGAATAATCAGGATGTAGAATAATCAGGATGTAGAATAACCAGGATGTAGAATAATCAGGATGGATGTAGAATAATCAGGATGTATTATAATCAGGATGTAGAATAATCAGGATGTAGAATAATCAGGATGTAGAATAATCAGGATGGTAAAGACTCAGCCAATGATCAGAGGATGATCCAGGATGATCAGAGCCAGTCTGGAGTTACCTCTAAGTGCTGTGACAGGTAGAAGACGTCTGGCTGTAGATGATCTATTTACTAGAATCACCACAAAGTCTTTCTGTTAAAAAGGCATCAACTGGCTTAAAGAGACATGGAGGAACATTCTGTGGAGTGATGAGAGTAAATAGTTGTTTTTGGGTCTAAGGGCTGCAGACAGTTAATGAGACGACCCCCAAACTCTGGATTGAAGCTACAGTTCAGTCAGAAGACAGTGAAGATGGTGCTGCAGCATCATGATGTGGAGATGTTCCTCTACTATGGCATCACCACTATTTATCACAGACCAGGGATCAGTTAGCATATATCTAAATACCTGAACGGGTCATGTTGTCTGATGCTGAAGAGGAAATGTCCTTGAAATGTGAGTTTCAACAAGACAACGAGCCTGGACACACCAGTAAACCAGCAGCATGTTGCTTCCACACCAATAAATGAATGTTCTGGAGTGACCAACCCAATCCCTGGACCTTCATCTAATGGAGAACCTGTGGGTGACATCAAACACACTGTTTCTGAAGAAAAACCAAGAAATCTTGGAATGTTGTTAATAATGTTGGAGTAGAATAAGAGCTTAAAGGTTCCACTAGTTGGTGACTCCATGCTGCACAGATGTGAACAGTTATAAAAAAACTGTGTCATACAACTAAATATTAGTTTAGTGATTCACAGGTTCACACTAAATCCTAGAAACAAAACAGTTTGTACTCAATAGTTTAGAGTTTGTAAAGTGAACAGCAGACACTGATATTAGAACACAGCCCTTTCTACTAATCTACCAATGTGTCAGCCTTCAGAGCTGATATCATGAATGCTGGGTCTGGTTGGTTTTATAGAATCTACCTGATGATAAATAGTTTGTCATGTAGCAATAATAAGAGTAATCAGAATAACAATGAATTCTAAAGGAGGGTTTATATAATAATAATAACTGAACAGATTGGGCTGAAACAAACCTGGAAGACTCATTCATTCAAACTGAAATCGTTGCAATGGACAGATGCAACGGTTTCCATGGTTACAGCTGACAGAATCTGTTGTGTTCACAAGACACAGAAAGACGATCAATCAAGATGATTGGTTCTGAAAAAAGGCAGTCATCTGATCAGTTGCTGTGACATTGATTCTCTTATTAAAGTTTTACGGCATCAACCTGAGACTCAGTCACTCAAACACTCATTTCATTTGCTGAGTAAATTCAGACTGTTGACTCTGCTGCTACTTTAATCACATTTACCTTTTTACTTTCTCACTTTTCATGTGCGTTTGTTTTCCAGCTGATTGATAGAACAGAACACAGACACACTCTGTCCACCTCCTGCTTCAATTCACTTAGAGGTCATCAAGCTCATAAGTGACAGATAACATAATGATGATCTGTTTAGAGGCAGCTTGATCTAATTAGGTCCAGTCCACAGCGTCCAGGCCAAACTCAGCAGAGAATCACAGCGTTTGTCCCTGTTTCATCAGAAAACTGCTTCTCAGCTGTGAATATGTTGTGGGTATCAGACATTTGAGCTGTAATTTGTCATGAAAGTTGACTAAAACAACAAGAAGAAAAGTTTTACAGGATCTCCAAGAGTTCAAGTTACAGGCATTCAGTTGGCATGGTGGAAACGAAAGGCAGAAATCAGCAGCTCAACATTTTCTTTTTGTTTTTCAGTCAACAGTCCATGACAGCAGCTGGTTGTGGGGAACCTCCTGGAACACTTCTACAACCTGTAATGTGAGTCTATCAGCAGTTTACAGCCTGGATTTATTAGCAATAACCTGTTTTCTTCCTAGAGGCTCCATTGTCTAAAGGCACAGCATGGCAGCAAAGGCAGAAGGTGGAGTTAGTATTAGAAAAAGTGAGTTAAGAAACTAAACACTCTCTCTTTAGCTGATTTGTCAAAAGCAACTACAGTATATTAGGTCAACTAGAAAAGCCCTGCTGTCATTTATGAAAACATCTTTACATCAACATTTTTACTGGAAGTTAGAAAAATCCCCAAATATTAGAAAACAGCCCCATTTGGTGTCAAAGCTGAAGAAGGAGATTTAAAATAATAAAATAAATCTTGATGTTTTCAGCCCTAATGTGGTGATATAGAGATGAGGAATAAATAAAGGAAAAAATAATAAAACAACATCATTCTATTGGACTTTGTTTCATTTTTTTCTGTCACCTGAACAAAAGGTTTCAAAAACATTGGAAAGAAAAATGTTCAATATTGTATTAAAAAAAAAAAAAAAAGTAAATATCAGGATATTTCACTACGTTGGAAATCAGCCCAAGCCTCAAAGGAGGAGAGAGTTACAGGAGGAGGAGATTAAAGGAGGAGGAGGAGATCAAAGGAGGAAAGTTACAGGAGGAGGAGATTAAAGGAGGAAAGTTACAGGAGGAGGAGATTAAAGGAGGAGAGTTACAGGAGGAGGAGATTAAAGGGATTAAAGGAGGAAGAGATTAAAGGAGGAGGAGATTAAAGGAGGAGGAGATTAAAGGAGGAGAGTTACAGGAGGAGGAGATTAAAGGAGGAGGAGATTAAAGGAGGAGAGTTGCAGGAGGAGATAAAAGGAAGAGAGTTACAGGAGGAGGAGATTAAAGGAGGAGGAGATTAAAGAGATTAAAGGAGGAAGAGATTAAAGGAGGAGGAGATTAAAGAGATTAAAGGAGGAGGAGATTAAAGGAGGAGGGGATTAAAGGAGGAAGAGATTAAAGGAGGAGGAGATTAAAGAGATTAAAGGAGGAGGAGATTAAAGGGATTAAAGGAGGAAGAGATTAAAGGAGGAGGAGATTAAAGGAGGAGAGGTGTAGCACCAGTGGGTTCTGGTTCTGTAGTGACTGATCAGAGCTGCGGGGACGGGGGAGTCCTCAGAGTTCTGCTGCATCAAATAAATCAATGTTTAATCAACACATCCACCCTGCTTCTGAAGAATCTGAATCAGAGATCTGGGTGGTAGAGGAGGTTAGAGTTAACCTGGACCCCTAGTAGAGGAGGTTGGGTTTAACCTGGACCCCTAGTAGAGGAGGTTGGGGTTAACCTGGACCCCCCAGTAGAGGAGGTTGGGGTTAACCTGGACCCCTAGTAGAGGAGGTTGGGTTTAACCTGGACCCCTAGTAGAGGAGGTTGGGGTTAACCTGGACCCCCTGGTGGAGAAAGGTGAGGAGGTTGGGGTTAACCTGGACCCCTAGTAGAGGAGGTTGGGGTTAACCTGGACCCCCTGATAGAGGAGGTTAGGGTTAACCTGAACCCTTGGGTGGAGCGTGGATTGATAATCTGAAAACAAGAAGAATCATAAAGAACCAGTCTCTCTCGCTCCTCAGTGGTGTCCCTCAGTCGCTGCTGTCGTCCTCATCGTCGTCATCCGACAGGTTGTTGAACTTTGACCCCAGCCGGCCGATGGAGTCCGATCGCAGCGCCAGGCCTCCTGAGGTGAGCTGGACGTAGCAGTGCTCGCAGACTCGCACCGGCTTGGACGACTGGCTGGGCAGCAGGAACTTCTTCTCTGAGCAGGGCCCGCACACCACAAAGCCACACTTCCTGCAGTGGTGGCGGCGGCTGACCGGCGTGAACTTCACCTTCTGACAGCGCATGCACACCGCCGCCTCTGAGTCGGGCACCCAGACGGCGGCATGCTCGCCGGCTGGCGACTTGCCACTCTTCTGCAGCAGGTCGCCCACGCACTTCCCGATGTGGTTCATCCACTCTGACTTCTCGGTGGCGGTGGCAGCGTACACGGCGAAGGACTTGGTGGGTGTCTTGATGAGCCAGCCGTTCCGCAGGTCACCCTCATCCGGGACCGTGTCGATGGTCACGCTCTCAAGCGGGATGATGTGCTGCTTATTGTACTTCTTCTTCTGGATCACGATGTTACCGTACACCAGGATGTCGTTGAACAGGAAGAACTGCCGCGCCTTGGGCTTCTTGCGGCAGAGTTTGGTGAGAACGCCCTCGCCGATCAGCACGCGGCCCGGGATGGCGAGCGGCTGGCCTGCCGCGCCGAAGCAGCCCTCCACCACCGCGATCCGCTTAGAGTTGGCCTCGCTGTTGGCCAGCCGGTCCACCATCTTCTCTTCACCTGCAGGACAAAGACACATTGGGGCTGAAATATCAGTGGATAACAAAGATTACTGATCACTTTTAATTAACTATTAATTTAATTATCTATTTATAGCGGACATACGTACAGGACCAACACACACCTGCTATTCATAACAAAATAAATAAGCAGTGGCATCATTAATCATGAAACTACAGAGCTACAGAACCCCTGATTCATCCAGACCAGCAAACTGAACCTCTCTGACTGAGTAGCATTAAGCCAGTTCACATGATGTACCAGGCTGCAACAGAAGCCTTCACACAACCTACAGCTGATCTTCCTAACAACGCACCTACTGCATAACCTCAGAATAACTATGATATTCAGGAAATAACATGTGAGAACCACTCTGTTAGCTCTATTAGCTATGTTAGCTCTATTAGCTCTGTTAGCGCTGTTAGCTCTGGTAGGTCTGTTAGCTCTGGTAGGTCTGTTAACTCTATTAGCTATGTTAGCTCTATTAGCTCTATTTGGTCTATTAGCTCTGTTAGCTCTATTAGCTATGTGAGCTCTGTTAGGTATATTAGCTCTGTTAGCTGTGTTAGGTCTTTTAGCTATGTTAGCTCTATTAGCGATGTGAGCTCTGTTAGCTCTGTTAGCTCTGTTAGCTGTGTTAGATCTGTTAGCTGTGTTAGCTGTGTTAGCTGTGTTAGGTCTGTTAGCCAGGGAATGAGGAGCCAAAGGCTTAGAGGAACCAGAAAGCTGATTTCCTGTAGCCAGAAATCAGAAAAATAACAGGATGAGGTTCTTACTCTATATAGACTTAAATCAGAGCGTTAAACTCAGTTTAACCAATTATAAAGATCATATCTATGTATCTACATATTATTATTATTATATATGTTATTATATTAGATTACCTCTCCACTCATAATAGTGATGGTGACAATTTACACAGATTTTTAACCAGAATTTAAAAATCAGCTGCTGCAGAAATAATGTTGTATGGTTGTTAGCGTCTAATTATTAAACATTAAAATCATCACAGATATGTAGAGACTCATACCAGAATATGCTGATAACCACTATTAACTATTGATTTATTTCATGGATGTTTCAAAGGGTCTCTGGTTACTGTGAACACTCATCAACACAACCATGACAACTTTTCTGACCTAATAAAGAAATTAGCCTGAAATGGTTTTCACCATTAGTTCATCAAGAGAATGACAAGAGTGTGTGAACAATTGCATAGTGTGCCTTTAAAACTATTTAATATAAAAAACTAAAATATGTAAGTCAATGTAAAACAACATTCAATGATTAGTCGACTAACAACATGAAATGATGCACAGAAGATGTTGGTTCCACTGGTGATGACTGTAAATCAAGTAATAGCTTCTGGAATTATACATGTTCATTTGATCATATGTGAACAGTAGGGATAACCCCACAAAAATCTAAGCTTCAGTCGTTGTCATGGTAACCCATCATGTAATCCATGATTGATTTTTTATTTTGATTATCTTTTATTAAGTAGCAACATAGACCAGAACGTGGAACCATTTTAACTTAACAGGCATTTTAACTTAACAGGCAAGATAAGGGGAAAATAAGCTGCAGAAAATCATTTAAGTTAATAATTTAATGTTATCACTCACTCTTTAGGCTCTAGGGAAAATATGTCCACATTAAAAATATATATATTCTAAATATTTTGGCTTTTATGAGTGGTTCTCCCAGGATACGCTGCCCTTTAAGGTATAAACATAGCCCAGATGATAAACACATTAATGTTCATTTTGATAAAGATAAATTATACATCGTATGTGTTGTTATTTACGTTACAAATAACATTTTTAAAGGAGACTTTTATTCATTTCTACCAGACTAATAACAAATCAATCTCATCAGAACTCTGTGAACAATGTCCCTTATTTCCTCTATTTAAGTTTTTATGGAATGTTTGGACCAGTTACGGTGAATTCCCCAAACCTACATGGCCCTGGATGAAAAAGTGATTGAAAATAATATGAAAATAAATATTATCTAAATATTAATATATGATTACTTTCCCAAAAATCACATGTAATGTAATGTATGTAATAGTGTGACCAAAAAGGAATGAATTGTTAATATTTGAACCACCTAGAACATAAAACAACTAGTTTTTAATGTTACATTACGTGACATGTTTTTTAACCCATGTACTGGATGTAAATATAGTGGATTTTATGAAACTGTTTGTCCAGGAGCCAGTATCTTTGAACAGCTCTAAACATCACAGACATGTGGTCTTTCTGATTGATTTGTCATATTAACATTAACTAAATAACTTGGCTTGTTTCTATTTCATGTTGCAGTGACAAAATTAATGGTTTCTGGACACTTGATCATTACAAAAAAATGACTGTAGGGTCTATCAGGACTGCAGTTATTTTTATTTATTTATTGGTATTTTGAGGAGATTGTTCAGTGCAGGAACTCTTTTAGACCTGATCTTTTAAATCACTCTGAACTCCTGCTCACTGAGACATGTCTGAACATGGTTTAAAGCAGAGAGAAGGATGGTAAGTTGGTAGGAAGAGAGAGAAGAGGACAGAGTTCAGGACTGAGAATAGGGACTTTAAATGTTGGAACTAAGACAGGAAAAGGTAGAGTTGGTTGACATACTGGACAGGTATCCAGGTGGACAGGTAGCAGGGGTAGGGAGTCTAGGACTTATCCTGATGGAGGAGTTTGTTAGGAACGTCCTGGAGGTAGAAACGAGTGTCAGAGTCAGTCTGAAGTCTACAAGCTAGAAATGGAGGTGTGATGTTCCACAGGTAGGATGTAAGTTAAAGGAGAAATTCTGGTTGGACCTTGAAGTGCTACAGAGCATCCCTTGAAGTCAGATGATGAGGAAGTGATGGCAGGTTTGAAGAAGAAAACTACAACAAACAGGTCTGTGCCTCCAACAACCAACACTTCTTTGTTGGATGTTTACATTATTTAAAACAAAAGAACACCATTTCATTTCATGGCTTCATTTTTTTCTGCTGCATCTGAAACATACCCAACCGTGACCCCAAAATCGTGAACTTTGCTCCCCTACACCCTCAATAACTTTAAAAATTAAATTAAAATAGGTCTTGAGACCAAAAGAGAGAGCAAGGTGTTAGATTTGTATTTAGCTTTGCAGTCAAACAAAGCAAACCGGCCCTACACTGAAATTAAAAACCCTTCCATTGTGGGAAGCTACATCACAAATATGAGATATGGATTTGTTGGACTTGTTAACAGCCAGATATAAAAGTTCCCCCAGAAATCCCGCTGCTGGTCCATGAACATCTGCTGGTTCACCATCACCTGTGGTCAACACCTGGATCCTCTACCAGAAAAGATCTCCAGACCTCCAAGAAAGAGACAGTAGCATCTTCTCTCATTGTTCTCAGTCACAATCCAGAGAGGGGACGAGCATCTTGTCCTAGAAACAATCAGAACCCGAACACCAGACCATCCTCTGGTTCTGAGTAGGGCTTTGACTGAGAACTTTGTTATTCGAATATAATTCAAATAGTTTAAATATTAGAGATATTTGAATGAATATTAGGCAGCCGTTAATATTCAAACCCGATTTTTTTAAAAATGTGTTTGCCTGTAAACGTTGTTTTCAATTCATATTCCGAGTTTTTTTCCCGCCTGGTGAAGTTGACTCTATGCCATCTCCTTCACGAGGTCTCCCCTACACCCGTCAAAGTAAAGCGGCAGATTTGCTGACACGCAATACACGCATAAATACTTTGCGTGCCTTTCATGCACGTAGTCTATTGATGTTGACAATAGACTACGGAATTCTCAAAAGTGTGGTGTGCGCCAGCCATTCGGGGGTGTGCAAGCTAAAAAACATGATGGCGGTCTGGAGTATTTTTAATAAAGTTTTTTCAAAGTGGGATTTTGCGACACAATAAAGAGTAGGAGTGTGACGAGATCTCGCGAGATGTGATTTGACGAGATTGCTCGTTGCGTTAAAATTCTGTCTCGTGAGATTTATCCAGCAAGCAGCCAGAATGATGGAAAACACAGGTATTACTATCACTAGGTATCACTGGAACTAATCACTGGAACAATCACTGGAACTAATCATTGGAAATAATCACTGGAACTATCACTGGAACTAATCATTGGAAATAATCACTGGAACTATCACTGAACAATCACTGAACAATCACTGAACTATCACTGAACTATCACTGGAAATAATCACTGCAACTATCACTGGAAATAATCACTGGAAATAATCACTGTAAATAATCACTGGAACTAATCACTGAAAATAATCACTGGAACTATCACTGGAACTAATCACTGATCTATCATTGGAACTAATCACTGGAACTAATCACTGGAACTATCACTGGAACTATCACTGAACAATCACTGGAAATAATCACTGGAACTATCACTGGAACTAATCACTGATCTATCATTGGAACTAATCACTGGAACTAATCACTGGAACTATCACTGGAACTATCACTGAACAATCACTGGAAATAATCACTGGAACTATCACTGAACTATCAGTGGAACTATCACTGTAAATAATCACTGGAACTAATCACTGGAAATAATCACTGGAACTAATCACTGGAACTAATCACTGGAAATATTATTGGAACTATCACTGAACTATCACTGGAAATAATCACTGGAACTATCACTGGAAATAATCACTGCAACTATCACTGGAACTAATCATTGAAAATAACCACTGGAATTATCACTGAACAATCACTGAACTATAACTGGAAATAATCACTGGAACTATCACTGAACAATCACTGAACTATCACTGGAAATAATCACTGCAACTATCACTGGAAATAATCACTGGAATTATCACTGTAAATGATCACTGGAACTAATCACTGAAAATAATCACTGGAACTATCACTGGAACTAATCACTGGAAATAATCACTGGAAATAATCACTGGAACTATCACTGAACTATCACTGGAAATAATCACTGAAACTATCACTGAGCTATCACTGGAATTATCACTGTAAATAATCACTGGAACTAATCACTGGAACTAATCACTGGAACTATCACTGGAAATAATCACTGGAAATAATCACTGGAACTATCACTGGAACTAATCACTGGAAATAATCACTGGAACTATCACTGGAACTATCACTGGAACTAATCACTTGAAATAATCACTGGAACTATCACTGAACTATAACTGGAAATAATCACTGCGCCTATCACTGGAAATAATCACTGGAAATAATCACTGGAACTATCACTGTAAATGATCACTGGAACTAATCACTGAAAATAATCAATGGAACTATCACTGGAACTAATCACTGATCTATCACTGGAACTATCACTGAACTATCACTGTAAATAGTCACTGGAACTATCACTGAGCTATCACTGGAACTATCACTGTAAATAATGACTGGAACTAATCACTGGAACTATCACTGAGCTATCACTGGAACTATCACTGGAAATAATCACTGGAACTAATCACTGGAACAATTATTGGAACTATCACTGAACTATCACTGGAAATAATCACTGGAAATAATCACTGGAACTATCACTGAACAATCACTGAACAATCACTGAAAATAATCACTGGAACTATGACTGTAAATAATCACTGGAACTATCACTGTAAATAATCACTGGAACTAATCACTGGAACTATCACTGAGCTATCACTGGAACTATCACTGGAAATAATCACTGGAACTATCACTGAACAATCACTGGAACTATCACTGGAAATAATCACTGGAACTATGACTGTAAATAATCACTGGAACTATCACTGAGCTATCACTGGAACTATCACTGGAAATAATCACTGGAACTATCACTGAACAATCACTGGAACTATCAGTGGAAATAATTACTGGAACTATCACTGGAAATAATCACTGGAACTATCACTGGAAATAATTACTGGAAATAACCACTGGAACCATCATACAATCACTGGAAATAACCACTGGAAGTATCACTGGAAATAATCACTGGAAACAATCACTGGAACTATCACTGGAAAGAACCACCGGAAATAATCACTGGAACTATCACTGAACTATCACTGGAACTAACCACTGGATATAATCACTGTAACTGTCATTGGACTCTCGAGCAACACTGTCTTGGACAAGGATCCGTTTATTTTAATTCTTGCCGTGGGGGTTTGAAGCCTAGGCGTTTAAGCACCATATATAAGTATTCCCAACGGACCGAATCAAAAGCCTTTTCAGCATCTAGACTAATAACTACGGATTTCAAATTACTTTTTCTCATTTGGGTGGTGAAGGGCCCGCCATACGCTGTCCTGGGTTGTCCGTCTGATCTGGATCTATCAGATCGGGGACAATATTTTCCATTCTTTTTGCTAAGATTGATGCATATATTCTATAATCCATATTTAATACTGATATGGTTCTGTGAGAACTACATTCTGTCTTGTTATTAATTGCTTTAGAGATTACTGAAATTATTGCTTGTCTCCATGAAAGTGGTGTCTCCCCCCCTTTAAGAGTATAGTTAAAACATTCTTTTAGTATTGGTACCTGTTTCGTTATGGCCACATTTATTTCTTCCTCTGTTATCTCTTTGTCATTATTCTATTCTGTTCTGTTCCTACTGATGGTAAATCTAGGCATGCTAAGAAGTCTGATATATAAGTTATAAGTATATCAGTTCCTATAGTACACTTCAAAAGAGTTTTGAATGTCTTCCAGTTTATGATACATCTTATCATTCCGGGGGTCTTTGACTTTATATATGTATCTCTCTGCCAATTGCTTACGTATCCTCCATGCGAGCAGTTTTTTAGATTTGGGGCCATTTTCATAATTTTGTTTAATAAATCTAATTCTTTTTTCTATTTGGTTTTCATATATGTTATTTAGAGTTTGTTTTGTGTCCTGTATTTCATTTAAAACATCAGTGTCATTTTGCTTCATAAGTCTGCTCTCCAAGGATTTTAGTTTTGCAGTCGGGTCATTAATTTGTTTCTCTTTTTCCTTCTTCTTCCGGGCAGACCACATTATAAGTTTGCCCCTAATAACAGCCTTGGCTGCATCCCAAAGTGTACTGGGGGACACGGTCCCATTATTGTTATATGACATATATTACATAAGTTCTTCCTTAATAAATCTTTGACATTGAGGGTCGCTTAAGAGGTTGGTGTTTAGTCTCCATAGAGTCTCCTTAAGTCTGTTGTCTAAGTGTAATGTCAGGTATACCCCCGTGTGATCAGAAATGTCTCTTACCCCTATGTCACATTTCACCATTCTCGGCTTTGAACATAAAAAAATAGTCAATTCTTGAGTGCGTAGAGTGTGAATGGGAGAAAAAAGTAAAACATTTGTCAATCGGATGTAATTCCCTCCATACGTCCATTATATCTATTTCGTTAAGCAGTTTTTTTGTATATAAAGCTTCAGGTTTTATGTTATCATAATAAGTCATCAGCGTAAAAAGATAAACGATACTCAACGCCATTGCGAATAACACCTCTCAATGAAGTGGAGGTCCTTATTGAGATAGCCAATGGTTCGATAGCTAAAGCAAAGAGAGAAGGTGACAGAGGGCATCCCTGGCGTGTCCCACGTTCCAACACAAAGTAGTCCGAGCGAACATCATTTGTATGAACACTGGCTTGTGGTGAAGTGTACAGTAGTCTCACCCAGCTAATAAATTTATCCCCAAAGCCAAATTTTTTCAGGACTGCAAACAAATATTCCCACTCAACCACTAACTAACTTCCCACTTCCTGTGGGAACGTGCCTCCAGGTCCGTCAGCTGGGTTTGGATAGATTGGTAAAGCTCAAGTGTCGGAAAGTATCCTGATGATGATATAAACCCTGATGATGATGATGATATAAACCCTGATGATGATGATATAAACCCTGATAATGATATAAACCCTGATGATGATGATATAAACCCTGATGATGATGATATAAACCCTGATGATGATGATATAAACCCTGATGATGATGATGATGATGATATAAACCCTGATGATGACGATGATATAAACCCTGATGATGACGATGATGATATAAACCCTGATGACGATGATATAAACCCTGATGACGATGATATAAACCCTGATGACGATGATATAAACCCTGATGATGATGATGATATAAACCCTGATAACGATGATATAAACCCTGATAACGATGATATAAACCCTGATGATGATGATGATATAAACCCTGATAACGATGATATAAACCCTGATGATGATGATATAAACCCTGATGATGATGATGATGATATAAACCCTGATGACGATGATATAAACCCTGATGACGATGATGATATAAACCCTGATAATGATGATATAAACCCTGATGACGATGATGATATAAACCCTGATAACGATGATATAAACCCTGATGATGATGATGATATAAACCCTGATGACGATGATATAAACCCTGATAATGATGATATAAACCCTGATAATGATGATATAAACCCTGATAATGATGATATAAACCCTGATGACGATGATGATATAAACCCTGATGACGATGATATAAACCCCAAAGCCAAATTTTTTCAGGACTGCAAACAAATATTCCCACTCAACCACTAACTAACTTCCCACTTCCTGTGGGAACGTGCCTCCAGGTCCGTCAGCTGGGTTTGGATAGATTGGTAAAGCTCAAGTGTCGGAAAGTATCCTGATGATGATATAAACCCTGATGATGATGATGATATAAACCCTGATGATGATGATATAAACCCTGATAATGATATAAACCCTGATGATGATGATATAAACCCTGATGATGATGATATAAACCCTGATGATGATGATATAAACCCTGATGATGATGATGATGATGATATAAACCCTGATGATGACGATGATATAAACCCTGATGATGACGATGATGATATAAACCCTGATGACGATGATATAAACCCTGATGACGATGATATAAACCCTGATGACGATGATATAAACCCTGATGATGATGATGATATAAACCCTGATAACGATGATATAAACCCTGATAACGATGATATAAACCCTGATGATGATGATGATATAAACCCTGATAACGATGATATAAACCCTGATGATGATGATATAAACCCTGATGATGATGATGATGATATAAACCCTGATGACGATGATATAAACCCTGATGACGATGATGATATAAACCCTGATAATGATGATATAAACCCTGATGACGATGATGATATAAACCCTGATAACGATGATATAAACCCTGATGATGATGATGATATAAACCCTGATGACGATGATATAAACCCTGATAATGATGATATAAACCCTGATAATGATGATATAAACCCTGATAATGATGATATAAACCCTGATGACGATGATGATATAAACCCTGATGACGATGATATAAACCCTGATGACGATGATATAAACCCTGATGATGATGATGATATAAACCCTGATGACGATGATATAAACCCTGATGATGATGATGATGATATAAACCCTGATGATGATGATGATGATATAAACCCTGATGATGATGATGATGATGATATAAACCCTGATGATGATGATGATGATATAAACCCTGATGATGATGATATAAACCTTGATGACGATGATATAAACCCTGATGACGATGATATAAACCCTGATGATGATGATGATGATGATATAAACCCTGATGATGATGATATAAACCCTGATGATGATGATATAAACCCTGATGATGATGATATAAACCCTGATGATGATGATATAAACCCTGATGATGATGATATAAACCCTGATGATGATGATGATGATGATGATATAAACCCTGATGATGATGATAATATAAACCCTGATGATGATATGAACATCAGACAGCTCTACATCCTGGTTACTGGTGGCTTCATCAGTTAGTTGGATTCAGTGGATCCGTTCAGAGGGTAAAACTCATTTGATGAATCGGAGCATGTGGAACTGAGAGGAAACAGGTGGGGCCTGCATCCGCTAAACAACAGAAACAGAGAAATGAAACTGTGGATTCCACTAGTGTTAAAGTCATGGTAAATAAACAGGAAGGTAGATACTGAAAAAGGTTCAAAGGGAAAGAAGATGGTAAAATCTGATATTTACACCATTTACAATGTTTTTACATTATCTAAATAATCTGGTTATGCTAATATAAACCACCAGTTAGGCTAATAAAAGCCACCAGTCCCGCCAACATAAGCCGCCGATCACGCCAATATAAGCCGCCGGTCACGCCAATATAAGCCGCTGGTCACGCCAACATAAGCCGCCGATCACGCCAATATACGTTGCCGGTCACGCCAATATAAGCCGCCAGTCACGCCAATATACGTCGCCGGTCACGGCAATATAAGCCGCCGATCACGCCAATATAAGCCGCCGATCACGCCAATATACGTCGCCGGTCACGCCAATATACACCGCCGATCACGCCAATATACGCCGCCGATCACGCCAATATACGCCGCCGATCACGCCAACCCAACCACCGGTTACACTAATATTAGAAATATTCTGAGTGGTTGTTATGTTCAGTGAACTGTGACTCAGCAAGAAGGACCCAGTCCACAAAACAAGATGTTTATTGCAACGATATAAAATCCCTGCATCTGAGAGCTGGAATCAGAGAATATTCATCATGGTGGCTTGAAAAACAACTTCAGGTCATGGCTGCCGGCTCAGGTGAGCTTTACCTGACAAGTACATCCTGTCAGGAAGGCACCTGCTGCTAATCTGCATCCATTTATAACATGAGTTAACTGGATTATAGGGCTGGGTGCTGGATTACACAAGAACTCAGACCACACCACGCTTTGAAAGTGAAACGAGGGCTGTGTGTGTGTGTGTGGTTTGACTAGTTTGACCACAGTGAGACACAGAGAGGAAGAAGTGAGAATGTGATGAATCAGAAACAGGTTCCTTCTTTACTAATGTGAACAGCTGCTGGTTATTTCCTCTCTGCTAAGGAACAACAACAAGCAGAGCTGCTGCTGGATAACACCACGCTTTAAAGACTGTGATTGAATCTGTCCCATCTCTTACCTTTGTTCCTGGTCATGAGATCAAATTGAGGTCAGTTAAGAAGAAGACAACAACCAGACCAGCCTATAAGTGGCCTTTATAAACTGTGAGAGCGAGGCAGTGATTTGTAGAGCAGGGCTGCAATTAATGACTTTATAGTTGATGGTTAAAACAATGAAATGTTCATAGAAAGGTGTAAAACATTGATCTCTGAAGATACAACCTAACAGTGTCTTTTTGGTCTAGAACAGGGTCATCAACCCAAAAAGAGACATAAAAAAACAACAACAACAAAAAAAAACGAATCCATCTGGAGCCGTAAAAAACTAAAGTCCTCCTCTAATGGTGATATGAAGCAGCCCAGGCTGTCAGTGTCTATTATCTATATTAACTCAGTCGGCTACAAATCCATAATGAACATTGATGATTAAATGTTTAAATGGTGAGAATGGCACCACATGACTACTCTGCTGGACCAGATCTGCTGCTTTAACTTTAACTCACACAATCTATTAGTTTATTAGAGAAATCATTCATTCATCAAATCATTCATCATTCATTCATTTTTATTTTGAGGATTTGATAAAAACTAAAATGCAATCCTCTTCTCTTTCCTCCTTATCTGGACAACAGAGTCAATAAAACACAGCCTGTAATTATAAAAATCAACCAGCAGTCTTTAGAAAAGGTCAGTAGTCTCTATAAAACTACAATAATCCAGTTTAATTAGTAGGGGTGTGACGAGATCTCGTGTGACGAGATCTCGCGAGATGTGATTTGACGAGATTGCTCGTCGCGTTAAAATTCTGTCTTGCGAGATTTATCCACCCAGCAGCCAGAATGACGGAAAACACGGGTATTACTATTGACGACGCCCCCGCCATTTTTAAATCGTTTGTTTGGCAGCATTTTGGGTTCCCAGCAGAAATGATAAACAATGCCGTACAGCGCAACGTACGGCGAGGCTCATGCGTGGTGCTCCGCCGAGCCGTTCACTGATCCGCTTCCCTGTTAGTGGGTGCGAACCGTTCACTGAACCACTTGCGCGCTGAACGAAATGAACGGATCTTTTTACTGAACGATCTGAACTGAACTACTTCTTCAAAGTGAACGACAATTCCCATCACTACAACTCAGTAAAATAAAAGTCTGTTGTCCAGGTATTCATATAATTTATATATATTTATAATATATATATATATATATATATATACACACACACCAGTGGCGATTTCTTTAAGAAGGGAAGTCAATGGCCAAATTTGTGCAGCTGTATTAACATTTTATTGACTATAAATCTTTTAGAACATGTTCATATTGAAGACGAGTTCTTTCAGAATCAGCTACTTATAAATAAATAAATTACATGTCCGTACATTCCCATACCGCTTCCTGGTCTCTGGTCAATGCATTTCCCCATAGACGCTGAGCGTCTCTGAGAGTGAATGGGGCTTTTTTTAATCGCCTCGAAACTCGGCGCCCATTGGATAAATGCTGAAAATTAGAGCCCGCCCGGACGCTGAGCGTCTCTAGGAGTCAATGGAGTGTGGGCGGGGCCTGGACACTGAGCGTCCGCATGCTGATTGGAGGAAAATCAGAATGTAGTGGTGATGCATGGTGATTGGAGGAAAAGCAGAATGTAGTTTGACTGACAGGTTTCAAAACTATATAACGCAGACGCCACAAGATCCAAAGTCATTTCAGGGAGATGTTCAATGATTGCGACGCTCTCGCTCACGTGCCTGCGCAATCGAATCGAAGCGATTCATGTATAATAAACGAGTTACTGTTTTGCCTGCACGCTCTCACTCGCATTGCATATTTATAAAAAAAAACAACAAAGAAACACTCGCATAGTATAAAATCCGGGATATTTTACCCAACTCGCGGACATCACGGAGCCACTCAAGAACTTCCGGGAGACTTGGGACGTCTGCATGACGTCACATCAGCTGCATGATTTCAGTCCCATCGTGGATTTTCCATGTGAAGTCAAATGACAAACAGAGACTATTTGTTGGCCTTTCCAGAGTGAAATAATTCACTCTTACACTAAATAAATCACACTCACGTATTTCATTGTTCTATAAATATTAAAGTTTCCTTGTTCTTATTGTTATTGTTCTAGTTTTAATTACCTTTCGTTCCATAGTGCAATCATACTCGGCTAGTGACCAGCTAGCAGACATGATAGCAAACAATGCTAACATTGGGCCAAGTCTCCCAGAAGTTCCAGTAAACATATCTATAAATGACATCTCCCTGAAATTACTTTTTGGAACTTGGGCAACTCAGTGCATTTAGGCATGTAGACATGGTCAAGACAATCTCCTGCAGTTCAAACCGAGCATCAGTATGGGGAAGAAAGGTGATTTGAGTGACTTTGAACGTGGCATGGTTGTTGGTGCCAGAAGGGCTGGTCTGAGTATTTCAGAAACTGCTGATCTACTGGGATTTTCATGCACAACCATCTCTAGGGTTTACAGAGAATGGTCCGAAAAAGAAAAAATATCCAGTGAGCGGCAGTTCTGTGGGCGGAAATGCCTTGTTGATGCCAGAGGTCAGAGGAGAATGGCCAGACTGGTTGGAGCTGATAGAAAGGCAACAGTGACTCAAATAACCACCCGTTACAACCAAGGTAGGCAGAAGAGCATCTCTGAACGCACAGTACGTCAAACTTTGAGGCAGATGGGCTACAGCAGCAGAAGACCACGCCGGGTGCCACTCCTTTCAGCTAAGAACAGGAAACTGAGGCTACAATTTGCACAAGCTCATCGAAATTGGACAATAAAAGATTGGAAAAACGTTGCCTTGTCTGATGAGTCTCGATTTCTGCTGCGACATTCGGATGGTAGGGTCAGAATTTGGCATCAACAACATGAAAGCATGGATCCATCCTGCCTTGTATCAACGGTTCAGGCTGGTGGTGGTGGTGTAATGGTGTGGGGAATATTTTCTTGGCACTCTTTGGGCCCCTTGGTACCAATTGAGCATCGTTGCAACGCCACAGCCTACCCGAGTATTGTTGCTGACCATGTCCATCCCTTTATGACCACAATATACCCAACTTCTGATGCTACTTTCAGCAGGATAATGCGCCATGTCGTAAAGCTGGAATCATCTCAGACTGGTTTCTTGAACATGACAATGAGTTCACTGTACTCAAATGGCCTCCACAGTCACCAGATCTCAATCCAATAGAGCATCTTTGGGATGTATATATATATATATAAATAAAATAAAATTAGAGCTGCAACTAATCATTAGTAGTCGACTAATCTATAGATCCAGTAACGATTAGTCACGATTATTTCCCCGGTGTGTCCAAAACATGAGCTGCCTTTGTTTTGAACCTCTAAAGTGGTACAATAAAAACATAGAAATATTAATTATTTTGTTATTTGTCTTCATAACGTCATCACTAATATCACCTCTTTCATCATTGCTTACATCATGCACAGCTGATGTTAATATGTTACATTAGTAGACATTAGTAGGCAAGGTTAGATTATGCATTTAGCTTAAAAATTACTAGGATAATGGACATGACACTAACGTTGGTATTTAGTGAGCGCAGATACACATGCATAGCATATTGTATTCAGTTTCAAAATGGAATGTTGTCAGTATCCAGTTTTTAAAAGTTGTAGTATTCTGTGAAACAGCGTTCTGTTACCGGAGTACTGTCAAAACACGACTAGACTACATTCTGAATGAAAAAAAAGATTCTAAGTGAGTACGGCCACTATTCCATTTATCACTGCTAATATTGGAATATTCCTCACATGCAGATACTTGCAGGGACTAGTCCTGTTATAAACGGTTGTTTGCAACAGATTCGGCTTTCGTCTTTGGTTTTCGTTGCATTTGTTTCATGCGTCTTTGGTTTTCGTTGCATTTGTTTCATGCGTCTCTGGTTTTTGTTGTGTTTGTTTTATGCATCTTTGCTTTTTGTCGCATTTGTTTTATGCGTCTTTGGTTTTCGTCACGTTTGTTTTATGCGTCTTTGGTTTTTGTTGCGTTTGAGAGAAGAAGCTCCTTGTCAACATCCCATGTTAAAGAAAACGATGCACTAAAGTCACATTAGCTACATTATCCGAGTGCTGGAACAATTCCAGTGTGCTTGTTTCAGTGTAATCTACGCTGTTTCGGTGTCTGTCTGTGCCGTTTGGTACGGAGAGACAAGTCTGAGCGCGTCTCTGGTTGCTATGCAACACGAGGCGAGCAGATCTGAACAAGTGCGTTTCTGGTTGGCCGATGGACATGTGGTCACATTATCAGCATTGCTAATTCTCGTCTTGTCTTCTTCCGCTTTATCCGTTGTCGGGTCGTGGGGGCAGCAGCTTCAGCAGGGAAGCCCAGACTTCCCTCTCCCTGGCTACTTCCTCCAGCTCTTCCGAGGGGACCCAAAGGCATTCCCAGACCAGCCGAAAGACATAGTCTCTCCAGCGTGTCCTGGGTCTTCCCTGGGGCCGCTGCCCGGAGGAACGTGCCCGAAACACCTCACCAGGGAGGCGTCCAGGAGGCATCCTCACTAGATGTCTGAGCCACCTCAACTGGCTCCTCTCGATGTGGAGGAGCAGCGGTTCTACTCCTCGCGGACAACTGAGCTTCTCACCCTATCTCTAAGGGAAAGCCCAGCCACCCTGTGAAGGAAACCAATTTCGGACGCTTGTATTCGCAGTCTCATTCTTTCGGTCACTACCCAAAACTCGTGACCATAGGTGAGGGTAGGAATGTAGATCGACTGGTAAATCAAGAGCCTCGCCTTTTGGCTCAGCTCCTTCTTCACCATGACGGACCGATGCAGGGCCCGCATCACTGCAGATGCCGCACCGATCCGTCGGTCAATCTCCCGCTCCATCCTCCCCTCACTCGTGAACAAGACCCCGAGATACTTGAACTCCTCCACTTGAGGCAGGATCTCATCCCCGACACGGAGTCAACACTCCACCCTTTTCCGGTCAAGGACCATGGCCTCGGATTTGGAGGTGCTGATTCTCATCCCAGCCGCTTCACACTCGGCTGCGAACCCTCCGGTGAGAGCTGAAGGTCACGGCTCGATGAAGCCAACAGGACCAGATCATCCGCAAATAGCAGCGACCCAATCCTGAGGCCACCAAACCACAGCCCCTCAATGCCCTGGCTGTGCCTAGAAATTCTGTCTACCGATTCTATCGGTGACAAAGGGCAGCCCTGACGGAGTCCAACCCCCACTGGAAACAAGTTCAACTTATTACCGGCAATGCGGACCAAGCTCTGGCACCGAGCGTACAGGGACCGGATAGCCCGTGTCAACAGGTCCGGGACACCATACTCCCGGAGCACCCCCCACAGGACTGCCCGAGGGACACGGTCGAACGCCTTCTCCAGATCCACAAAACACATGTAGACTGGTTGGGCGAACTCCCACGCACCCTCGAGCACCCTGCTAAGGGTATAGAGCTGGTCCACAGTTCCACGACCAGGACGAAAACCACACTGCTCCTCCTGAATCCGAGATCTAACTATCTTACGGACCCTCCTCTCCAGTACCCCCGAATAGACCTTCCCAGGGAGGCTGAGGAGTGTGATCCCTCTATAGTTGGAACACACCCTCTGGTCCCCCTTTTTATAGAGGGGAACCACCACCCCAGTCTGCCAGTCCAGGGGCACTGCCCCCGATGTCCACGCAATGTTGCAGAGACGTGTCAATCAAGACAGTTCTACAACATCCAGAGCCGCCGAGCAGCTTTTTGACTACCTCAGCGATCTCAGCCCCAGAGATAGGCGAGTCCACCACTGGTCCCCCAGACTCTGCCTCTTCAACAGAAGACGTGCTGGTGGGATTGAGGAGGTCTTCGATGTATTCCCCCCACCGATCCAGGACGTCCCAAGTCGAGATCAGCAGCACCCCGTCCCCACTGAACACAGTGTCAATGGTGCCGCTTTCCCCTCCTGAGATGCTGGATGGTGGTCCACAACTTCCTCGAAGCCGTTCAAAAGTCTTTCAATTCAATTCAATTCACTTTATTTATATAGCCCAATTTTACAACACAGTTGTCTCAAAGTGCTTTACAAAATCCAGTCCAAAGTGACCCAGACATCCCCCGTCCTTAGACCTTCCTTCTCGGCAAGGAAAAACTCAAAAACCCAGTGGGAAAAAGGAGAAACCTCAAGGAGGACCACAGTGAAGGAGAGATCCACTCCCATGGACGGACAGGCTATAGATGAACCAGGACTGACAGACATCCATCTGATGATGAAGTAATAGTCTATATAGATGTTTCAGTCTGTAGAGACGCTGTAGGGTGGGGGCAGAAGGGTGGGTCCAACCAGGCAGGTGAAGGAGTAGTAGTAGGTTCATCAGGGGCCTCGATGAGTCGCATCAGGAGTCGTCATCGCCTCGTGTGGATGAACTGAAACAGTAGCCACTCCCCCGAAGGGGAGTGGGGAGAAGGACTCTGGGTGAATAGTGATGTAAAGACCAAGTATAAACTAGATACTGTTTATTAATGACAGTGGTATATGGTACCAGAAAAAGATGATAGAGCTCAGTGACTGTACTTCCCCCAGTATTCTCACTCCTAGGGCAGCTTAGACTGAACTGTGGGTTTAAGTCTACCTTTAACTACCCTGACCATAGGCCTTTTGAAACAGAAATGTTTTCAGTCTAACCTTAAATGCACAGACTGTGTCGGCCTCTTTAATATCAGTTGGAAGTTGGTTCCATAAAACAGGGGCTTGGTAACTAAAGGCTCTAGCTCCTACTGTGCTTTTATGGACCTGTGGAACTACCAGTAGACCTGCATTCTGAGACCGCAGTGTTCTGTTTGGATGGTACGGGACCAGAGCATCTTTAAGATAAGAGGGGCCCATACCATTAATGGTTTTATAAGTGAGGAGTAGGATTTTAAATTTAATTCTGAACTCAACAGGAGGCCAGTGAAGGGCTTGGAGTATGGGGCTGATGTGCTCTCTTTTATTAGTTCCTGTTAGTAAACGAGCCGCTGAGTTTTGAACCAGCTGAAAACTTTTTAGGGAGTTTTTAGGACACGCTACTAATAGGGAGTTACAGTAATCTAGTCTAGATGTAACAAACGCATGGATTAGTTTTTCAGCATCATTTTTAGACAGGCTATATCTAATTTTGGCTATGTTACGCAGGTGAAAGAAGGCTGTTCTACAGGCTTGATTAATATGAGCTTTAAATGATAAGTCTGGCTCAAATAAAACTCCTAGGTTTTTAACTGTGGTGCTAGAAGCTATCTTCACATTATCTAGAGTTACTAGTTGCTCAGATAGGGACTCTCTAACACTTTTAGGGCCTAATATAATAACTTCAGTTTTATCAGTGTTAAGTAACAGATAGTTAACAGACATCCAGGTCTTTATGTCTCTAACACAGGCGCTAAGTTTATGTACTAGCTTGATCTGATCGGGTTTAATTGATAAGTATAGCTGCGTGTCATCTGCGTAGCAGTGGAAATTTATGCCGTGTTTTCTAATAATATTACCCAAGGGCAGCATATATAGAGTAAACAAAATGGGCCCTAGGACTGACCCTTGTGGGACACCATAGGTGACTCTTGAGTATGATGACGATTGTTGATGAACGCTAACAAACTGGAACCTATTAGATAAATAGGATTTAAACCAGGAGAGTGTGGATCCTCTAATGCCTATGTCCTGTTCCAATCTCTGCAGTAAGATGCTATGGTCGATTGTGTCAAACGCAGCACTTAGATCCAGCAGGACCAGAACCGAGCCCAGTCCATCATCAGCAGCCAGCAACAAGTCATTTGTGACCTTGACTAGTGCTGTTTCAGTGCTGTGATGGGCCTGAAAACCAGACTGAAAATCTTCAAATAAACTATTGTCCTGTAAGTGCTGACACAGCTGTTGAACTACCACTCTTTCAAGAACTTTTGAAAGAAAGGGTAGATTTGAAATTGGCCTGTAGTTTACTAAAATATCTGGCTCAAGAGTGTTTTTCTTTAAGAGTGGTTTAATGGCTGCGTGTTTAAAAGCCTGCGGCACGTATCCAGTTATTAGGGACATGTTAATTATATCTAAGATATTATCAATAATTAAGGGCAGCGTCTCTTTAAGTAGTTTAGTTGGAATTGGTCTAGAATACACGTAGTTGACTTAGATGAGATAATGATTTTAGTTAACTGGGCTGGGTTTGCAGGGGTGAATTTATCCAGTAATATTACTGGGTTTAAAGGGGCTTCTAAGCTTACAGCCTGAGCTTCCTCAGCACTGATGTTAGGAAGGATTTGATCTATTTTATCTTTAATAGTTAAGATTTTATTATTAAAGAAATTTAAGAAGTCATCACAGCTGAGATTAACTGGAATAGATGGATCTACTGAGCTGTGAATGTTGGTCAGCCTGGCTACAGTGCTGAACGGGAATCTGGGGTTATTCTTATTTTCTTCTATTAATGATGAATAATACCTAGTTTTTGCTTTATGCAGGGCCTGCTTATAAGCCAATAGACTGTTCTTCCAGGCCCTGAGGGAATGATCTGTGCGGGAGCAGCGCCATAGCTTTTCTAATTTACGTGTAGCTTTTTTAAGGGAACGGGTTTCAGTATTATACCAGGGAGATAATGTCCTTGGTCTAACAGTTTTACATTTTAATGGGGCTACAAGGTCTAAAGCGCTATTGAGGGTGTGCATCGTATTTTCAACTAACTCATCACATGTAGCCGGACAAAACATGTCTGAGCTGCTGTTCTCATAATTATATGTGGGGGTGAATATAGGCCCAATTATCTCTATATATTTTAAAATGGAATAGTCACATAGTGCTCTTTTTATTTCAGTTTTAACTACTGGTGAGGAATTATCATTGATTATAAGATAAAAGGTAATTAAGAAGTGATCTGAAAGAACTGGATTATGGGGGAGAACAACAAGGTCGCTAATCTCAATCCCATAAGTTAAAACCAGATCCAGGGTGTGACTGTGACTGTGGGTTGGTTTATTTACATTCTGAGTAAAGCCAATTCCATCTAGTATGCTGCCAAAAGTGTTACTTAGAGAATCACTATTGTTATCAACATGTATGTTAAAGTCTCCTACAACTACAATTTTGTCATAGTTTAACACTATACTGGACAGAAAGGTAGAGAATTCTGCTAAAAATACAGAATAGGGACTAGGAGGGTGATAAACAACTACAAATAGGACTGGCTTTTTGTTTGTCTGCCTGGAATCAGTCATTGATAAAAGCAAAGTTTCAAATGACTGATAGTTCTGATTATTTTTGGGACTAACACCTAAACTAGAGTGAGAAATGACTGCAACTCCTCCACCTCGACCAGTGCTTCTAGCTGTATGAAAGTTAATATGACTAGGTGGAGTGGATTCATTGAGACTCACATACTCATCCTGCTGGAGCCAAGTTTCTGTTAATGCTAAAATATCCAATTTATAATCAACGACCAGATCATTTACGAGCAGAGATTTAGATGCTATAGACCTAATGTTTAGGAGACCTTTTGGAGTTTATTGGATGTTACTTTGGTTTTGTTTCTACAGGGAATTATTTTTATTAAATTGTTTGTTCTCTGTCTTATAGGCCTTCTAATGCTAGGTTTATTAAAGCTAGGTTTATTAAAGCTAGGTTTAGTAAAGCTAACTACACAGGGGATGGACACAGTCTCTGTCTGCTTTCCTGAACCTGGGATATGTGACAGCTCAGAATGAGACGAGTGACTTACAGAGAAGTGTTTTACACTACGACTCTGTGCCCGGGCCCCCACTCTATCGGGTCATTTAGGTAAACTAAGTCTTGGGGCCATATTTCTGCTTAGGACAGAGGCTCCTTCCTGAGTCGGATGGATGCCATCTCTCCGGATGAGCCCGGGTTTTCCCCAAAATGCGCGCCAATTGTCAATAAAAACTATATCGTTTTTAGGGCACCACCTAGCTAACCAGCGGTTAAAGGATGAGAAGCGGGAGTACATCTCATCACTGACCAGATTGGGCAGGGGTCCAGAGAATGCTATGGTGTCAGCCATCGATTTAGCGAGTTTGCACACCGATTCTACATTCAATTTCAGAATCTCTGATTGTCTCCGCCGGGCATCGTTACCACCTGCATGGATCACGATGCGGCGGAATCTAGCCCTACTCTGCTTTAAAAGCCTAAGGTTTCCTTCGATGCCACCGACTCTGGCCCCTGGATAACACCTAACAGACGCCGCTGGGTGCTTCACGTCTCTGACTATAGAACTTCCAATTATGAGTGTGTCTGGTTCAGCCGGTGTGGCGCTGAGAGGGTCAAACCTGTTACTGACGTGAAGCTGTTGGTGCACTACGTGTTTGCGCTTAGCACTACGTTTCCCCCGGACTGTCACAAACCCGTCGCTACTCTTTCCCGGCTGCGCGGGACTCACTGGGGGGCTAACCACGCTAGCGTTTCTACCGCTGCAGGCACGGCCAGCGGTCCCTGCTGCTACCTGGCTAAAGCTAGGCTTAGCCTCCAAAGCGCGGAGCCGTGCCTCTAACTCTGACACCCTGGCCTCCAGCCCTGACACTAAGCTACACTTTCTACAGCTACTCCTATCCTCAGTAAAGGAGGCCGGGAACTCACTGAACATACAGCACACGGAGCAGAACAGACGGGAGGGAGAGAGCAGGGGGCTAGCCATTGCTCGGTAGAGCGAGGCTAGCAGCTAACGCTAATAGAAGAGAAGTTGATTAAGTAAAAATAAACCTTTTGGTTAAGGTTAAACACTATCCTTTAGCTCCGGAGCTTGGTGAGCCAACCGGAGTCTAATTCGGATAATCACTAAGTGCTCCGAATTGTAATTTGTAGATTAAGTTCACAATAAAGGAGCGCTAAACGAGAGAGCGTCTGGCAACAACAACAACAGGCAACAAGTGAACGTAACACACTCACCGGACGTGACATCAGGGGTCCTCTCTCTCTCTTTCTTCATGGCCTCACCGAACTCCTCTCATGGCCGAGTTTTTGCCTCGGCAACCACCGAGGCTACGTTCCGCTTAGCACGCCGATACCCGTCAGCTGCTTCAGGAGACCCATAGGCCAAAAAGGTTCTGTAGGACTCCTTCTTCAGGTGGTGATCAGTTGACAGCTCCGCCTCTCTATTCACCCGAGTGTCCAGGACATGAGGCCGCAAGTCCGATGACACAGCAACAAAGTCAATCATCGAACTGCGGGCGTCCTGGTGCCAAGTGCACATATGGACACCCCTATGCCTAAACATGGTGTTCGTAATGGACAATCCATGATGAGCACAGAAGTCCAACAACGAAACACCATTCGGGTTCAGATCAGGGGGGCCGTTCCTCCCAATCACACCTCTCCAGGTCACACTGTCATTGCCCACGTGAGCACTGAAGTCCCCCAGGAGGACGAGGGAGTCCCCAGAAGGGGCGCTCTCCAGCACCCTCTCCAAGGACTCCAAGAAGGGTGGGTACTACTGTCATTCAGCGCATAGGCACAAACGACAGTCAGGACCCGTCCCCCCACCCGAAGGCGGAGGGAGGCTACCCTCTCGTCCACCGGGGCGAACCCCAATGTACAGGCACCGAGCCGGGGGGAAACAAGCATTCCCACCCCAGCAACTCCAGGGGCAACTCCAGAGTGGTACAGAATCCAACCCCTCTCGAGGAAACTGGTTCCGGAGTCCACACTGTGCGTCGAGGCGAGCCCGACTATATCTAGTTGGTACCTCTCGACACACTGGCCACCAGGAGCTCACACCCGAGCCCCTCCCCCATGTCTGGCTCCAGAGGGGGTCCCCGGTAACCCACACCCGGGCAGGGTTAACACTGACCCAGTTTTCTTCTTCTTCATCAGGAGGTTTTGAGCTGCACTTCATCTGGTCCCTCACCCAGGACCTGATTGCCATGGGTGCCTGCCCCGGACAACATGCTTAATTAATCTTTATATATTGATAATCTGTTTTTTCATATATACATGCCTGACTAAGTGACATGCATCTGAAACTGTGCTAAAAATTGCCCGAAACCAATTAAAAACCGTAAACAATCGGGAGCGGCGTGCACCGCATTATTTTACGGCAAGAGTTTTGAACCACTTTCACCCCTGGTTACACCAGTTTTGTCACAAATTCTCTTTGCCACAAAATATTATTTTGATGCACCTCTAATAATCAATTAATTGATTAGAGTCATTTATTCAGTAGAAAATGTCCAAATTCTCTGGTTCCAGCTTCTCTTCTCTGATTATTTCCTGGTTTCTTTACTCTCTATAATAGTAAACTGATGATCTTTGGGTTGTTGTTGGTTGGGTTACACCATTTAATGAACCAAACTACCAATTGATTGATGGTTTCAATAATGAATAGATCAATAAACTATCAAAAAGTTGTTAATCACAGCCACGTAAAGTCATTTTAAGCTCTTCTCATATGATTCTCAGCAACTCTTCAGTGTCCTACATATGTACCTGTTTGACCTTTAGATTTACTCTGGAAAAGCCTCACCACTAAAAGGACATGAACATGACATGAGTTTTCCACTGAATATGAATGAATATATGTCATTCTGAGATCTTACTCAACAACAGTTTCCTATGAAGTTGATCAGTCTGATAAACAGCTGGGTTGTTTTTCTCCTGTCAACTCTTTGAACATGTTGACTTTACAATCAAATACATGACGGAAAAGCTTTAAATTCTCACTCTAGAGAAACTACAACAACTGGTATTTAAAAAACACTAACGAATTATTGCAGCAAGGATATAAGTAATAAATGATTACACAGCTTGTTTTATTTGATCTAGAGTCTAAAACCCAAACTTCTGAGAACTTGCACTTACAGCTCTAGTTTTCTAGTTATTCTGAATATGTTTGCTTTATAGATTCAGGAACAGTATTTATCTAACGGACATCAAGGTTATTATCTAGTGCTGTCAGTCGATTAAAGAAATTAATCAAATTAATTACAGGATTTTGTAATTAATCAAATTAATCACATTTTAATGTCATATCTGCTAAAGGTCTCCTGATAAAGAATTTGAATTCTAGGATATTAATAAATTGTACTGCATGACTAATCAATTGAATACAGTAAGAAGAGAATAGTGAAATGTTTTATTGGTGAACTGTGCTTCATGAATTAAATCCAAAAGTAAAGGTCCAGCACATTAAACCAGTTAGACCAGGTGCACTATTCAGAAAGGTAAAACAAATACAGAGATTCAGTTAAATGAATAAAATTCTGAAATAAAATAAGGCTGTCTCAAATAGCCACTTAAGCTCAATATAGCAATTCAAAAATGAATAATAGAAGTATAACACGAAGTATACACACACACACACACACACACACACACACACACACACACACACACACACACACACACACACACACACACACACACACACACACACACACACACACACACACACACACACACACACACACACACACACACACCATTTTTATAGAGAAGCCGATATTTTGTGTGTGAAGGAAATCTCTTCATCCTCTGTGCCAGATTTATTTTTCACCTATTTTACACTCAACTCCTGAAAAAAATATCCTGTATTAATAAAACACTTCAACTTAACTTAAATTAAGCATTGTAATGTAATGTCTGGTACTGTCTGTCTGGTACAGGCTGGTACTGTGTGGTACTATCTAGTATGGTCTAGTATGGTCTGGTACTGTCTGTCTAGTACAATCTGGTACAGTCTGTTACAGTCTGGTACTGCCTGGTGCTGTCTGTCTGGTATGGTCTGGATGGTACAGTCTGGTACTGTCTGGTACGGTTTGGTAGTGTCTGGCAGTGTCTGGTATGGTTTGGTAGTGCCTGGTACGGTTTGGTAGTGCCTGGTACGGTTTGGTCGTGCCTGGTACGGTTTGGTCGTGCCTGGTACGGTTTGGTCGTGTCTGGTACGGTTTGGTAGTGCCTGATAGTGTCTGGTATGGTTTGGTAGTGCCTGGTACGGTTTGGTAGTGCCTGGTAGTGTCTGGTAGTGCCTGGTACAGTTAGGTGGTGTCTGGTATGGTTTGGTCGTGCCTGGTACAGTTAGGTGGTGTCTGGTATGGTTTGGTCGTGCCTAGTACGGTTTGGTCGTGTCTGGTACGGTTTGATAGTGCCTGGTAGTGTCTGGTAGTGCCTGGTACAGTTAGGTGGTGTCTGGTACGGTTTGGTGGTGTCTGGTATGGTTTGGTAGTGTCTGGTATGGTCTGATAGTGTCTGGTAAGGTTTGGTAGTGTCTGGTATGGTTTGGTCGTGTCTGGTACGGTTTGGTAGTGCCTGGTAGTGTCTGGTAGTGCCTGGTACAGTTTGGTCGTGTCTGGTCCTGAAATCAAAGCAGATGAACATACAGATGACCTGCATCTCTAGAGAAGAGCTGCTGTTCACCAGGTTCTTTGATTTTACTAAAAGAACGGTGCAGATATCACTCCATCCTACCACAATCACTATGATACAGAAATGAATTCAACCATTGCTGAAGATGTGAAGTCCAGATGAAACCAAAAAAAGGACATTTCAGTGATGAAACAGTGTTTAGAGATGGTTTAAATGGTTTAAAACAGAATGAAACCAACCAACCAAGTGGTAGGGCAGTTTTTAATGAGATGCAACAGGAGCAGGCTGAGAATACACTGTCAAAAAAAGAGAAAAGATGCTGCAAATTATCATTATCAGTCAGGTCAGATGATATGTGATTCAGATGTCTATACCTGGAGGGTATAGATTAGGGATGTCCCGATCCAGCTTTTTGCACTTCCGATCCAATATTGTATTTGCCCTTCCAATCCGATACCGATACTGGTGGCCGATACCAGCCGAGCACTCGGGGGTGCGCAAGCTAAAAAATGTAATGGCGGTCTGGAGTGTTTTTAATAAAGTTTTTTCAAAGTGGGATTTTCCGACAGAATAAGACCTCTAAATAAACATTTTATTTGTCACATTGAATGGATATTCAACACCCTGTTATACATCTTCTCTCTGTTTAGACATGCTGGTTTAATACTTTTTTAGTTTTTTTTTTTTTTTTTTTTTTTAAGTATCTGAACCTTTTGGAAATCCTAACATTTCTACATAAAATCAGCATCAAATGTGATCTGATCTTTGTCAAAATCACAAAGATGAAAAAACAGTGTCTACTTTAACTAAAACCACCCAATCATTTATAGGTTTTCATATTTTAAGGAGAATAGCATGCAAACAATAACAGTAGGGGGAGGAATAAGTAACTGAACCATCACATTTAATATTTTGTGGCCCCCCTTTGGCAGCAATAACTTCAACCAGACGCTTCCTGTAGCTGCAGATCAGTCAGGCACATCGATCAAGGCTAATCTTGGCCCATTCTTCTTTACAAAACTGCTGTAGTTCAGTCAGATTCCTGGGATGTCTGGCATGAATCGCTGTCTTGAGGTCATGCCACAGCATCTCAATGGGGTTCAAGTCTGGACTTTGACTTGGCCACTCTAGAATGTGTATTTTGTTCTTCTGAAACCATTCTGAAGTTGATTTACTTTTGTGTTTTGGATCATTGTCTTGTTGCAGCATCCATGCTCTTTTTAACTTCAACTGTCTGACAGATGGCCTCAGGTTTTCCTGCAAAACATCCTGATAAACTTTTGAATTCATTTTTCCATTGATGATTGCAAGTTGTCCAGGCCCTGAGGCAGCAAAACAGCCCCAAACCATGATGCACCCTCCACCATGCTTCACGGTGGGGATGAGGCATTGATGTTGGTGAGCCGTTCCATTTTTCCTCCACACATGACGTTGTGTATTCCTCCCAAACAATTCAACTTTGGTTTCATCAGTCCACAAAATATTTTGCTAAAACTTCAGTGGAGTGTCCAAGTGCCTTTTTGCGAAGATTAAACGAGCATCAATGTTTTTCTTAGAAAGCAGTGGCTTCCTCTGTGGAGTCCTCCCATGAATACCATTCTTGGCCAGTGATTTACATATAGTTGATGTGTGCACAGAGATATTGGACTGTGCCAGTGATTCCTTCAAGTCTTTAGCAGACACTCTCTGGTTCTTTTTTTACCTCTCTGAGTAGTCTGCGCTGAACTCTTGGCATCATCTTTGGTGGATGGCCACTCCGTGGGAGAGAAGCAACAGTTCCAAACTCTCTCCATTTGTAGACAACTTCTCTGACTGTCGATGGATGAATATCCAGACTTTTAGAGATGGTTTTGTATCCTTTCCCTGCTTTATACAGATCAACAATTCTTGATCGCAGGTCTTCAGACAGCTCTTTTGAGTGAACCATGGTGCACATCAGACAATGATTCTCATCAAGACAATTCTTACCAGGTGTGTTTTTATAGTGGGCAGGGCAGCTTTAAGCAACTCATCAGTGATTGGGCACACACCTGACTTCAATTGTTTGGTAAAAATTGGTTTCAATTGCCCTTTAAGTCTCCTTAGGCAGAGGGTTCAGTTACTTATTCCTCCCCCTACTGTTATTGTTTGCATGCTATTCTCCTTAAAATATGAAAACCTATAAATGATTGGGTGGTTTTAGTTAAAGTAGACACTGTTTTTTCATCTGTGTGATTTTGACAAAGATCAGATCACATTTGATGGTGATTTTATGTAGAAATGTTAGGATTTCCAAAAGGTTCAGATACTTTTTCATACCACTGTAGTTTAATATCCTTTTCCAGTGTGATTTAATTTATTAACTGCAATATAAATTATCAAATTATCAAGGTGGCATCACATGGTTTTATACGTGTGCTACTAAACTGTCAACCAGTGCTATGTCTTAGTTAACATACAGCCATGTACACATTTTGTTTTGTTGTCAAAATACCTGCCAACAACACACTAAACCCAAATCTTTACTTCTTCTGTAATAACTAATAATAAAGTTGGTGTGTAGTTGTACATTAAGGTCAACGAATCCACATAAACAGGAATCAACTCTAAAAACTCTGAAACGAACTAAAATACAGTTTTAGAATCATTCTCATTCATTCAAGTCTTTATAAATGTAAATTTTGTGTTGATGTTGGTTTCTTGTTATTTAAAAGTCCATTTGTATAATTCATTTTATACAAAAAAATCATGATTTTGTGCTATATTTTGACATGAAATGTCAAATGGTGGAACTGAAGAGTGATAAATGTCTAGTATATAATCCACCTAGAATATAAAACTAGTTGATAGCATGTGTTTTTAATGTTTTAGAACATTTTTAAGAGAGTCTGGTACTGAGTTTTTAGGATTTTACCCTTATAGCTGAAAAAAGGCTGACAACTCTAAATGTATTAATCTGGCTCTAAGGTTCTTTAACACCAAACCAGACATTTGTGTCAGAACTTGCAGTAAAACCCCTTTTTGGCTCCTCTACTAAAACTATAATGTGATTATTAGTCATTTTCTGTCTCTGAATAATGGCTCCAGCTCTTTAGAAGTACGTGGACATGTAGAATCCTGCTGAAAGTGGAGGATGACTTCCTGTTTCTACTGAGAGGAACAGTTTCACTAAGTTGATGTTAAACAAACCTAGACACCTGGACACTGATGGAGTTACACCTGGAGACTAATGGAGTTACACCTGGAGACTAATGGAGTTACACCTGCAGACTAATGGAGTTACACCTGCAGACTGTGGACACTAATGGAGTTACACCTGGACACTAATGCTGTTACACCTGGAGACTAATGGAGTTACACCTGGAGACTAATGGAGTTACACCTGCAGACTAATGGAGTTACACCTGCAGACTAATGGAGTTACACCTGGACACTAATGGAGTTACACCTGGACACTAATGGAGTTACACATGGAGATTAATGGAGTTACACGTGGAGATCAATGGAGTTACACCTGGACACTAATTGAGTTACACCTGCAGACCAATGGAGTTACACCTGGAGACTAATGGAGTTACACCTGCAGACTGTGGACACTAATGGAGTTACACCTGGACACTAATGCTGTTACACCTGGAGACTAATGGAGTTACACCTGGAGACTAATGGAGTTACACCTGCAGACTAATGGAGTTACACCTGCAGACTAATGGAGTTACACCTGGACACTAATGGAGTTACACCTGGACACTAATGGAGTTACACCTGGACACTAATGGAGTTACACATGGAGATTAATGGAGTTACACGTGGAGATCAATGGAGTTACACCTGGACACTAATTGAGTTACACCTGCAGACCAATGGAGTTACACCTGGACACTAATGGAGTTACACCTGGACACTAATGGAGTTACACCTGGACACTAATGGAGTTACATCTGGACACTAATGGAGTTACACCTGGACACTAATTGAGTTACACCTGCAGACCAATGGAGTTACACCTGGACACTAATGGAGTTACACCTGGACACTAATGGAGTTACACTTGCAGACTAATGGAGTTACACCTGGACACTAATGGAGTTACACCTGCAGATTAATGGAGTTACACTTGCAGACTAATGGAGTTACACCTGGACACTAATGGAGTTACACCTGGACACTAATGGAGTTACACCTGCAGATTAATGGAGTTACACCTGCAGATTAATGGAGTTACACCTGCAGATTAATGGGGTTACACCTGCAGATTAATGGGGTTACACCTGGACAATAATGGAGTTACACCTGGACAATAATGGAGTTACACCTGGACACTAATGGAGTTACACATGGAGATTAATGGAGTTACAACTGGACACCAATGGAGTTACACCTGGACACTAATGGAGTTACACCTGCAGACTAATGGAGTTACACGTGGACACTAATGGAGTTACACGTGGATACTAATGGAGTTACACGTGGATACTAATGGAGTTACACCTGGACACTAATTGAGTTACACCTGCAGACCAATGGAGTTACACCTGCAGACTAATGGATTTACACCTGGAGATTAATGGAGTTACACCTGGAGATTAATGGAGTTACACCTGAACACTAATGGAGTTACACCTGGACACTAATGGAGTTACACCTGCAGACTAATGGAGTTACACATGGACACTAATGGAGTTACACCTGGACACTAATGGAGTTACACCTGCAGACTAATGGAGTTACACCTGCAGACTAATGGAGTTACACATGGAGATTAATGGAGTTACACCTGGAGATTAATGGAGTTACACCTGGACACTAATGGAGTTACACCTGGACACTAATGGAGTTACACCTGCAGACTAATGGAGTTACACCTGGACACTAATGGAGTTACACCTGCAGACTAATGGAGTTACACATGGACACTAATGGAGTTACACATGGACACTAATGGAGTTACACCTGGACACTAATGGAGTTACACATGGACACTAATGGAGTTACACCTGGACACTAATGGAGTTACACCTGCAGACTAATGGAGTTACACCTGCAGATTAATGGGGTTACACCTGCAGATTAATGGGGTTACACTTGCAGACCTGGACAATAATGGAGTTACACCTGGAGACTAATGGAGTTACACCTGGACAATAATGGAGTTACACCTGGACAATAATGGAGTTACACCTGGACACTAATGGAGTTACACCTGGACACTAATGGAGTTACACCTGGACAATAATGGAGTTACACCTGGACACCAATGGAGTTACACCTGGACACCAATGGAGTTACACCTGGACACTAATGGAGTTACACCTGCAGAATGGAGTTACACGTAGACACTAATGGAGTTACACGTGGACACTAATGGAGTTACACCTGGACACTAATGGAGTTACACCTGGACATTAATGGAGTTACACCTGGACATTAATGGAGTTACACCTGGACACTAATGGAGTTACACCTGCAGACTAATGGAGTTACACATGGACACTAATGGAGTTACACCTGGACACTAATGGAGTTACACCTGCAGACTAATGGAGTTACACGTGGACACTAATGGAGTTACACCTGGAGATTAATGGAGTTACACCTGGAGATTAATGGAGTTATACCTGGACACTAATGGAGTTACACCTGGACACTAATGGAGTTACACCTGCAGACTAATGGAGTTACACCTGCAGACTAATGGAGTTACACCTGGACACTAATGGAGTTACACCTGCAGACTAATAGAGTTACACATGGACACTAATGGAGTTACACCTGGACATTAATGGAGTTACACCTGGACACTAATGGAGTTACACCTGGACACTAATGGAGTTACACATGGACACTAATGGAGTTACACCTGGACACTAATGGAGTTACACCTGCAGACTAATAGAGTTACACCTGTAGATTAATGGGGTTACACCTGCAGATTAATGGGGTTACACTTGCAGACCTGGACAATAATGGAGTTACACCTGGAGACTAATGGAGTTACACCTGGAGACTAATGGAGTTACACCTGGACAATAATGGAGTTACACCTGGACAATAATGGAGTTACACCTGGACACTAATGGAGTTACACCTGGACACTAATGGAGTTACACCTGGACAATAATGGAGTTACACCTGGACACCAATGGAGTTACACCTGGACACCAATGGAGTTACACCTGGACACCAATGGAGTTACACCTGCAGAATGGAGTTACACGTAGACACTAATGGAGTTACACGTGGACACTAATGGAGTTACACGTGGACACTAATGGAGTTACACGTGGACACTAATGGAGTTACACCTGCAGACTAATGGAGTTACACCTGGACACTAATGGAGTTACACCTGCAGACTAATGGAGTTACACCTGGAGATTAATGGAGTTCCACCTGGATACTAATGGAGTTACACCTGGACACAAATGGAGTTACACCTGGACACTAATGGAGTTACACCTGCAGACTAATGGAGTTACACCTGCAGACTAATGGAGTTACACCTGCAGATTAATGGGGTTACACTTGCAGACTAATGGAGTTACACCTGGACACTAATGGAGTTACACCTGGACAATAATGGAGTTACAACTGGACACCAATGGAGTTACACCTGGACACTAATGGAGTTACACCTGCAGACTAATGGAGTTACACGTGGATACTAATGGAGTTACACCTGGACACTAATGGAGTTACACCTGCAGACTAATGGAGTTACACCTGCAGACTAATGGAGTTACACATGAAGATTAATGGAGTTACACCTGCAGACTAATGGAGTTACACGTGGAGATTAATGGAGTTACACGTGGAGATTAATGGAGTTACACGTGGAGATTAATGGAGTTACACCTGGACACTAATTGAGTTACACCTGGACACTAATTGAGTTACACCTGCAGACCAATGGAGTTACACCTGCAGACTAATGGATTTACACCTGGAGATTAATGGAGTTACACCTGGAGATTAATGGAGTTACACCTGGACACTAATGGAGTTACACCTGGACACTAATGGAGTTACACCTGCAGACTAATGGAGTTACACATGGATACTAATGGAGTTACACCTGCAGACTAATGGAGTTACACCTGCAGACTAATGGAGTTACACATGGAGATTAATGGAGATACACCTGGAGATTAATGGAGTTACACCTGGACACTAATGGAGTTACACCTGGACACTAATGGAGTTACACCTGCAGACTAATGGAGTTACACCTGGACACTAATGGAGTTACACCTGCAGACTAATGGAGTTACACATGGACACTAATGGAGTTACACATGGACACTAATGGAGTTACACCTGGACACTAATGGAGTTACACATGGACACTAATGGAGTTACACCTGGACACTAATGGAGTTACACCTGCGGACTAATGGAGTTACACCTGCAGATTAATGGGGTTACACCTGCAGATTAATGGGGTTACACTTGCAGACCTGGACAATAATGGAGTTACACCTGGAGACTAATGGAGTTACACCTGGAGACTAATGGAGTTACACCTGCAGACTAATGGAGTTACACCTGCAGATTAATGGGGTTACACTTGCAGACTAATGGAGTTACAACTGGACACCAATGGAGTTACACCTGGACACTAATGGAGTTACACCTGCAGACTAATGGAGTTACACGTGGACACTAATGGAGTTACACGTGGATACTAATGGAGTTACACCTGCACACTAATGGAGTTACACATGGAGATTAATGGAGTTACACCTGCAGACTAATGGAGTTACACATGGAGATTAATGGAGTTACACCTGCAGACTAATGGAGTTACACATGGAGATTAATGGAGTTACACCTGCAGACTAATGGAGTTACACATGGAGATTAATGGAGTTACACGTGGAGATTAATGGAGTTACACCTGGACACTAATTGAGTTACACCTGCAGACTAATGGTGTTACACCTGGACACTAATTGAGTTACACCTGCAGACCAATGGAGTTACACCTGCAGACTAATGGAGTTACACCTGGACACTAATGGAGTTACACCTGGACACTAATGGAGTTACACCTGGACACTAATGGAGTTACACCTGCAGACTAATGGAGTTACACATGGACACTAATGGAGATACACCTCGACACTAATGGAGTTACATCTGGACACTAATGGAGTTACATCTGGACACTAATGGAGTTACACCTGGACACTAATGGAGTTACACCTGCAGATTAATGGGGTTACACCTGCAGATTAATGGGGTTACACCTGCAGATTAATGGGGTTACACTTGCAGACCTGAACAAAAATGGAGTTACACCTGGACAATAATGGAGTTACACCTGGACAATAATGGAGTTACACCTGGAGACTAATGGAGTTACACCTGGAGACTAATGGAGTTACACCTGGAGACTAATGGAGTTACACCTGGACAATAATGGAGTTACACCTGGAGACTAATGGAGTTACACATGCAGAATAATGGAGTTTACACCTGCAGACTAAAGGAGTTAGAATATATAAAATCCACCGGTAATTAAACCGGAGGACGGAGGAAACACCGGGAGATCAGCGGCTTGATGTCGGAACTTCTCCTCTTCGACACCATTAAAACTTTACCGTCAGCCTCAGAGTTCTGACCCTGTTCTGTTAGCTGCTAGCTCCGGAGTTATCCCGGTTCTGTTAGCCGCCGGGCTAACGGGGCTAACCGGATCTCAGCTCTCTGTAAGACTTGTATAAAGTCGGGAGAGCTGCTGGTCTGGAGTTAGCTGTTAGCTGCTAGCGATTATAGCATGGAAAACAGTAGCTAGGCAGCTAAAGCCAGCGAAGTGGCGACAGAACATGAACACAAAGTAAAAAGAGTTGAAGTACGTACCGACAGGACTTTGAGGGTTCTGGGTCTGGGTGTAATCCAGGGAATAAATCGGAACCTCCAGCAGAACCTCCTTCTCCGCTAACTGATCCAACACACAACAACAATATGGCAGCGCTGCGTTTACGAACCACCACGACTGTCGGAAAATACAGATACACCTCTCACAGCGAGTGGAGAGGATGAGGGACCCGGACCAGGACCCGGACCCGGCACTCGGTTTGATCCACATCAGTGTTCTGGTTTCCCTCAAAGGACCAATTATAAAGATCATATCTATGTATCTACATATTATTATTATTATATATGTTATTATATTAGATAATTACCTCTCCACTCATAATAGTGATGGTGACAATTTACACAGATTTTTAACCAGAATTTAAAATCAGCTGCAGCAGAAATAATGTTGTATTGTTGTTAGCGTCTAATTATTAAACATTAAAATCATCACAGATATGTAGAGACTCATACCAGAATATGCTGATAACCACTATTAACTATTGATTTATTTCATGAATCTATGGTTTAGTGTTGCTATGCTAAATATTAAAGAATAGAAAGTAGCAGAAAGTAATGACAGATGTACTTCAACAAAGGAAAATAAGGAAAAACAGAAACTTTCCTGTTTTTAAACAACCTTCGTGGCCGATTGAGAAAAAGATGTTGGAGTTAACGTTAACTTCAAACATTTATTCACTGTAAATAAATCACACCAGTCTGTGAAGCTCTGGAGGGGCCACAGGAAATGAGGTGGTGACCAGATCTGGGTCCCGGGCCTTGGGTTGGACACATGTGGAATAGAGGGTTAAGGAGAAAATTAAAGGTCAGTCATTTTCTATACCTGCTTATTCCTCATTAGGGTCACATGGTCTGCTGGAGCCAATCCCAGCACATTACAGCGAGAGGCAGGGATACACCCCAGATGGTCGCCAGCCAATCGTGGGGCACACACACCATTCACTCACACACTCACACCTACAGGCAATTTAGAGTCTCCAATTAACCTCAGCATGTTTTTGGACTGTGGGAGGAAGCCGGAGTACCCGGTGAAAACCCACACAGACACAGGGAGAACATGCAAACTCCACACAGAAAGGTCCCAGACCCAGGACCAAGGAGGTCTTGAACCTGCGACCTTCTTGCTGTGAGGCAACAGAACTAACCCCTGCTCCACCGTGTCGCCCTGAGAAAATTAAAGGTATTTTGTGCAATTGACCCCAGGACTTTAACTTGTTATTGAATATTTCTTGGTGAGAGTATTTCTATTTTTAATAAAGTGAAAGTAGAAATACATACAAGTCAAGTCAGTTTTATTTGTTCAGCCCAAAATCACAGATTCACCTCAACGGGCTTCAGAGTTTGTACAGTGTGGAGGAGGGTTAGGGTTAGGGTTTAACCGAAACCTAACCCTTTATATAGAACAGCAGTTGTCCACATGAGACTGACATATATAAGGACCAATACAGTGATGTTGAATCTAGATATTACTAGATATTAAAAGTGAAAAAGCTTTAAATCATAGTTTCTTCATGTTAATAACAACAAGACCACACTCAACAACCAGATTCTGAAGCACAGTGAAGCTGCTCCTTCCAGTCTGGAGAGTAGTATTTTCCTTATTTTGGTCACTGATGCTGTTTGAATGTGTGACAGTTAAAGAGAATAAAGAGTTCTCTGAGAATGTCTCGGATAAACCAGAGCAGATTCCTGACCATCACTGGATTTACATCTGTCACGGAGTGGAGATGCAGACGTGTCGAATTTATGTAACATGACCTTGAAGTAAAATAAATGGATCACTTTAAGTTGAATTAAGCCGTATCTGCTGTTTGTTTCTGAACAGAACAGGGAATAGAACCATCTTCCATTCAGACAAATATCCTCTTAATATTCACCCTGTTTTTCCTTCATTAGTCACATTTTCATTCATTTACATCCAGAAAGTATTCACAGCGCTTCACTTTTTACACTTTTTACAATGGATTCAATACATTTTTCATCAAAATTCACACAACACCCCATAATGACAATGTGAAAAAAGTTTTTTTTTTTTTTTAGATTTTTACAAATTTATTTAAATTTAAAACTAAGAAACCACATGTTCATCAGTGTTCACAGTCTTTACTATGAAACTGAGCACAGGTTCATCCTGTTTCCACTGATGTTTCTACAGATGTACATCACCCACTCCTTAATTTCTCCAAAACTAAAACCAATAACCATCTAAAATACAGGAACTTTCCATAATTCAAATACTAGTTTTAGCTTTTGAAGATCCACTATAATAATTTCTATAAAATAGTGCTGTCATTTTAACATTTTAATTGAACGCAATTAATTATGAGTATCAATGGTGGTGAGCCAATGCTTTTGGATTTCATTCATGAAGCACAGTTCACCAATAAAAAATGGATTTCAGATCTTCTCTTCTTACTGGATTCAATTGATTAGTCATGCATTACAATTTATTAATATCCTAGAATTCAAATTCTTTATCAGGAGACATTTAGCAGATATGACATTAAAATGTGATTAATTCGACTAATTAATTATTAAATCCTGTAATTAATTTGATTAATTTTTTTAATCGACTGACAGCACTACTATAAAAGTGTACTGAGACTGTGATAATACAAATAATCGGGTTAAAGTGGCAGAAAATAACCATTATAAATTGATTTTAATTACAGGTCTATAGTAAACTATATCTAATATAATTAAATGATATTCTACTGGCAAAATGTTTTTGCTTTTTTGGCCTTTTAAATGTAATAATACTTTTACTACTACTAATAATAATAATTATTATTCAGTCAGTTATTATATAGGCAGTCTTCTATATACACTTATTCCTCATTAGGGTCACATGGTCTGCTGCAGCCAATCACAGCGTAGGACAGGTGAGAGGCAGGATCCACCCAGACAGGTAGCAGCCTATCATGGAGCACACACACACACACGCACTCCCTCCTATGGTGATTTAGAGTCTCCAATTAACCTCAGCATGTTTTTGGACTGTGGAGTACCCGGAGTACCCGGTGAAAACCCACCAGACACAGGGAGAACATGCAAACTCCACACAGAAAGGTCCCAGACCCAGGACCAAGGAGGTCTTGAACCTGTGACCTTCTTGCTGTGAGGCAACAGCGCTAACCCCTGCTCCTATTATTATTAACAATAAAAATAGATAATAAAATACTGATTTGTTTTACGGTGAATGTCAGCCTCCAAAAACAACAAAATCAGGAAATAAGCAGTTGGATGAACTGAAGTTGTTGTCATTGTAGGAAGGTGACACAAGAACATTAATACACACAACACATGAGAAACACTAAACAACAATTAGATAAATAAGAATAAAAGGATTGTGAAATATACTATTTTATATGTTGCACTAGGTATAGGAGTTTACACAGCAAATTGAAAAGAGTTGAATTCTATTCAATTCAATTCAATTTTATTTATAGCACAACATCACAACACAGTTGCTTCACTGGGCTTCACAACATGTCAGGGAGAACCAGAGTGAAGGAGAGATCCACTCCCATGGACAGACAGGCTATAGATGAACCAGGACTGACAGACATCCATCTGATGATGATTTATCAGTCTGTGAGATGTAAAAATGATTCAATCTGTAGAGAATCAGGGGCCTTGATGAGTCGCATCAGGAGTCGTCATCATTGGGCCTCATGCAGCTGAACTGAAGCAGTAGCCACTCCCAGTAATAAATGTGTAGTGGACGTCGTGCAGGATCACAGCAGCAGCCACGATCCATGAGAACCTGTTGGACGATAGAGCACAGAAACTCTGGGGAGTTTCGTTAGTAACTTACATGTCCACAGATGGAGAGAGAGAGAGAGAGAGAGAGAGCCAGGAGTCTAATCCTATGGCAGCATAACTAAGGGATGACCAGATCCAGCCCTAGCTATAAGCTTTATCAAAAAGAAAAGTCTTGAGTCTACTCTTAAAAGTGATAACCGTGTCTGCCTCCCGAACCCAGAATGGTAGTTTGTTCCACAGAAGAATTCCTGGTGTTAAACTAGACATACACTAGTTAATTATAACTTAGTTAATTGTACTCTGGATAGAGTTAATCCAATTATAATTAACTCTCAATCAATAAACAGTAGTTGTCAAAACCAAGTGTAAAAAGGAAGTGTCACTAAATCTCTAAGTGTAAATGTTGAAACATGAACTCTGGATGTAGCTACACGCTGTGAGAGCGTGAAGGAGGAAATGTCCGCCATGTCAGGTGCATTGAAACTGGCAGCAGAGACAGTCAACCAAATTTCCCATAAAGGAAAAAGGGGAAAGCAAGTGAGTGGGAATGCAAAAGCAAAGCAAAATAGAGATAATAAAAATGATGACAAATGTTAAAATGCCCTGCACGTGGACAGACTTGCAACAAGTGCCACAGGAAAGATCATTATGCAAAAGTGTGCCGCACCAAGAACTTGAGAACGAGACAAATTCTAAACAATGTCGAAGACACAAACAATGACTTTGCATTTGCAATTAATGACGGTGACATATCCGATAGGCTTTAATTCTGTGTAGGGGGAGTTAAAGCAAGAGACGTGTAAATCTGAACGCAAATAGCGTACCACTAAACTAGAAGAATCTCATCTAGTCTGGCAAAATAATCTCAAAATATACAGGAAAGCTCTCCGTAATGCCAGAGTAGCCTACTACTCCTCATTAATAGAGGAGAATAAGAACAACCCCAGGTTTCTCTTCATCACTGTAGCCAGGCTAACAGAGAATCACAGCTCCACAGAACCATCTATTCCCTTAGATCTAAGAAGCAATGACTTCATGAGCTTCTTTAATAACAAAATCACATCCATTAGAGACATAATCCATCACCTCCTACACTCAACAGGTATTGATCTGTATAGTGATACAGCAAGTTTGAAACAGCTGTAAATCCTAATATGTATTTAGACTTTTTTACTCCCACCGACCTTCATCAATTAACTTTAATCATTTCTGCAGCTAAGCCGTCAACCTGCCTTTTAGACCCCATCCCAACCAGGCTGCTCAAAGATGTGTTACCTCTAGTTAGTCATTCTTTAGTGGATACGATTAATCTATCTTTATTATCAGGATATGTTCCCCAGTCCTTTAAGGTAGCTGTAATTAAACCTCTTCTTAAAAAGCCCACACTAGACCCAGAGGCCTTAGCCAACTACAGACCGATATCAAACCTTCCCTTTCTGTCTAAGATACTTGAGAAAGTTGTAGCCAATCAGCTGTGTGACTTTCTCTATAACAATAGTATATTTGAGGATCTTCAATCAGGATTTAGTACATCATAGCACAGAGACGGCATTAGTTAAAGTTACAAATGACCTTATAATGGCATCAGACAAAGGACTTATCTCTGTACTTGTCCTGTTAGATCTTAGTGCCGCATTTGACACCATTGACCATCAAATTCTTTTACAGAGACTGGAGCATCAAAAATCAAAGGAACCGCCCTAAGCTGGTTTAAGTCATATTTTTTAGATCGATCTCAATTCGTTCATGATAAATGGTGATAAATCCTCCACGCATACCAAAGTTTGCCATGGAGTCCCACAAGGTTCTGTACTTGGACCACTTCTATTTAGTTTGTATATGCTTCCTTTAGGGACCATTATTAGGAAGCACTCCATTAATTTTCATTGTTATGCTGACGACACCCAATTATATTTGTCAATCAAACCTGATGAAACCAACCAGCTAACTAAACTCCAAACATGCCTTAAGGACATAAAAAGTTGGATGACCTACAACTTTTTGATGTTAAATTCAGACAAAACTGAGGTTCTTGTAATTGGACCCAAACACCTCAGAAACTCTCTTTCTAGAGAATTTGTGACTTTAGATGGGATCACCCTGGCCTCCAGCTCCACTGTAAAGAATCTTGGAGTTGTTTTTGATCAGGGTCTGTCCTTTAATGCCCACATAAAACACATTTCGAGGACTGCATTCTTCCACTTAGGTAATATCACTAAAATCAGAAGCATTGTCTCTCAAGCGGATGCAGATAAACTAGTCCACGCATTTGTTACTTCCAGGCTGGACTATTGTAACTCTTTGCTATCAGGCTGCTCCAATAAGTTTCTTAGGACTCTGCAGCTAATTCAGAATGCTGCTGCACGAGTTCTGACAGGAACCAAGATTAGAGATCACATCTCTCCCATTCTGGCCTCATTACATTGGCTACCTATTAAATCTAGAATAGAATTTAAGATCATTCTCCTTACATTTAAAACTCTTCATGGTCAGGCACCATCATATATAAAAGAGCTCATAACACCTTACTACCCCTCTAGAACACTGTGCTCTCAGGATGCTGGGCTCCTTGTGGTTCCTATTGTCACCAAAAGTAGAATGGGAGCCAGAGCTTTCAGCTATCAAGCTCCTCTCTGGGTTTGGGAGGCAGACACAGTTATCACTTTTAAGAGTACACTCAAGGCTTTGCTTTTTGATAAAGCTTATAGCTAGGGCTGGATCTGGTTATATGCTGCCATAGGAGTAGACTGATGGGGGACTCTCTCTTTCTCTCCATCACCATCTGTGCACTTACATGTCCACAGATGGATGTTACTAATGAAACTCCCCAGAGTTTCTGTGCTCTATCGTCCAGCAGGTTCTCATGGATCGTGGCTGCTGCTGTGATCCTGCACGACGTCCACTACACATTTATTACTGGGAGTGGCTACTGCTTCAGTTCAGCTGCATGAGGCCCAATGATGACGACTCCTGATGCGACTCATCAAGGCCCCCCTGATTCTCTACAGACTGAATCATTTTTACATCTCACATACTGATAAATTATCATCAGATGGATGTCTGTCAGTCCTGGTCCATCTATAGTCTGTCTGTCCATGGGAGTGGATCTCTCCTTCACTGTGGTTCTCCCTGAGGTTTCTCCTTTTTCCCCACTGGGTTTTGGAGTTTTTCCTTGCCGCGAAGGAGGGTCTAAGGTGGGGGATGTCTGGGTCGCTGACATTTTGTGAAGCTGTGTTGTGATGTTGTGCTATAAATAAAATTGAATTGAATTGAATGTGACAATGCTGGTAGACCCCGGCACCACAAGCAATGTCATGGGAGAAATTGCAGGACATCAAGTGTCACTCCTATGTCCCTAAGACTGAAAGGTGGCGATACTCCTATTCCTCCATCGGCATCAAGGGAAATGGTGAACCACTGCTGGGGAAAGAAACAGTGACACGTGCTGAGAATAGGTGCCAACATATCTGCTGTAACTGACTTTAAGATTACACTCCAGTAACAGTATCACAAGATATGCAGGGGTGTAGGGAAATTAAAAACAAAGCAGATAAAGCTGCCCATCGACCCAGAGGTGAGACCTGTAGCCCAGCCACTTAGGCGTATACCATTCAACCTCAGAGGGGCAATGGAGTTCAGGATTAGAGAATTGATGGACTTGGATGTTATTGAACTTGTCCTGGCCCCACACCATGGGTAAATCCTCTGGTGATTGTCCCAAAGCCAGGAACTAATGTTCACCTGTGTCTTGACATGAGGCAGGCAAATGAAGCAAAGTAAGGGAATGTTTTCCAATACCTACCGTGGACGAGCTACTCCAGGGCATGAATGGTTCAACCATATTCAGCAAGCTGGATCTGAAATGGGGTTACCACCAACTCGAATTGAACCCAGAGTCATGTGAGATCACTACATTTGCAGTGCACAACGGTGTATACCAATACAAAAGACTGCTCTTTGATGTATCATCCGCCAGTGAACAATACCAGCATGAGATTGCCAGTGCACTAGCTGGAATTGAAGGAGTAGAAAACATCTCAGGTGATGCCATCATACATGCCGCTGACCAAGAGACACATGACCAACGACTACATGCAGTCATGGCAAGGCTCAGAGAAGCCGGACTAACCCTGAACCCAGACAAGTGTCAGTTCAACATGGACAGACTGATCTTCATGGGAATCCTGCTATCAGAGAAAGGAATCGGGCCGACAAAGGAGAGGGTGTGCGCTGTGACAGAAGCAAGGGAACCAGAGAATGCTACAGAGGTGCATAGCTTCCTGGGGCTAGTAGGTTATAGTAGCAGGTTTATCCCTCAGTTTGCAACTCTGTCTGAGCCACTGAGACGTTTAACAAGAAAAGACACACCATTCAAATTCAGGCCAGAACAGAAACAAGTATTTAGTGACGCAGAGCTAGCTAGAGCCACAACACTAGCTTACTTTCAGTTTGCTATGTGAGCCGCAAATGATTGCGAACGCAAATACTCCCAGACAGAGAGAAAAGCACTAGGTCGAGTGTGGGCCTGCGAGAGGCTACACCCATACCTCTATGGGAGAAAATTTGATCTTGTCACCGACCACAAGCCATTGGAGTTGATATACGGACCATGTTCCAAGCCATCCACATGGATAGAACGCTGGGTCCTGAGGCTACAGCTGTATGAATTCAGAATTGTCCACATAGCAGGGAAAAACAACATTGCTGATCCACTATCACAACTCCTGACCGGCACAGTGAGACGAGTGCGACATGAGCATGGAGCCGAGGAATACCTGAGCCGAGGAATACGTGAGCCGAAAGCACTCACCACCAGAGAAGTGGAGGAGGCATTGACTGACACAGAATTAGGTGAGTTACGCAAGGCCCTTGCCACTGGACATTTTGAGAAATGCAAACAGTACACAATTGCGGAAAATGAGTTATGCACCCTCAGTTACCTGGTTCTGAGAGGCACACGCATTGTGTTGCCACAGGCACTGCGAGCAAGATCACTTGCACTAGCCCACAAAGGACATTTAGGTATAGTGGGAACCAAGCAGCACCTCAGAACAAAAGTGTGGTGGCCTGGAATAGACAGAGCAGCCGAGACACAGTGCAGGGCGTGCCACAGCTGTCAAAGCCTGACCCGCCAGAACTGCTAAAACCCACACCACCACCAGATGGACCATGGAGAGACGTCGCTGTTGACATTCTGGGACCTCTCCCATACAACCACTCCATTGTAGTTGTAGTGGATTACTTCAGCAGATACTATGAGTATGACATCCTGACAACAACAGCAGACAAAGTGACAGCATGGAGACAATCTTCAGTAAACATGGACTGCCAGTCACTTGCAGGTCAGACAATGGACCACAATCCAAGTGAGAACAATTCACACTTTTCTGTGAGGAAAATGGAATCATGCATGTGAAAACAACACCCAAGTATGCTCAGGCCAACGGAGAAGTTGAGCGTCAGAATGCATCACTGATGAAAAGGATCAGAATAGCTCAATCAGAAGGACTTGACTGGAAAAAAGAACTGAGAAGGACTGTGTACCGTGGTATCACTCACACCACAACAGGCAAAAGTCCAGCAGAACTGCTCTTCAACCGAAAGATCCGAGGAAAAGAGTAGGACACTCAGAGGTCAATGTTGGTGACACTGTTCTCCTCAGACATTCAATACAACACCACATAAAATCATCAGTAAGACAGGAAACAAGGTCATGGTGGAATAAACAACTGGGGCACGATACGCAAGGAACACCACCTTTGTAAAGAAGTACGAAGGAAATGGACTGAAACAAGACACACTCTACGAACAGGAGGAAACTAATGGAGCTGAGAGCAGTGATCACAGTGGAGCAAGACTGGAAGACAAGCAGACCCCTGCTACTCTGACTCCACGCATAGAAACTGACACAGACACACCTGAGAGACCATGAAGAGCCAGGACAGCACACAGTAGATTGGCTGACTGTTTGTGAGTGACCTGATGTTCACAAAAAAAATAAATGAACATCTCACACTGTTCATGTGTTGTGTAAAAAAAAAAAAAAAAAAAAACAGAAAAGAATGAGTTGTAGAAATGTGTTTATCTCACACTGTTCATGATTGCAGATGTATGATACAAGGCAACTCAGTTTCAGTTGAGGAAAAGGAAATTATCCTTCTTTATATTTCCAGGAAAAGAATTTATTTGTTTACAGGAGTTACAAAGACCCAAAGGAATGGACTAATATGTTTGAAGGAATTTGCTGATGTGGTAATGTTAATGGTAGTGAGACAGTTTAAACGATATGTTTATGACTACTATTGAAATGTAATAGATTAAAGAGACACAAGGTGATTTTAAGTTTTAATTTCACTGTTGTAACCAAAAGTTTAATTCCAAGTAAAGGGGGGATGTTATGTCCATGGTAACCAGTGATGCATGGAATTATGGGATGTACCGGGAGGGGGAGGGGTGTTCAATAAAGTGGGAAAGTGCGTCAAGGAGCATGTTTAACGTAAGATTAGATTCTGAAACCGTATTTACTGAATGCCGAGAAAAAGTAAGTCCACAACAGGTCACATCGAAACATCACTGTTGTTTTGAGAGGGAGTTCTATTTTTAAGTGTCATATGGTTTATCTACACTTCAATGTCGGTTCCCTCAATGACATGAAGATAACTGATACTCATATTTCTGTGTCTTTTAAAATGTGGAATTGCATTAATGTCTCCTGGCATTTCTTGTGGTAAGACATTTTATTATATGGGCTAAGCTGCATGATATTGACTCACATTGACTTTTCTTTTTAATAGCAGTGGGTTTAGATAAATTGTTCATAAAGCTATCCTCTGCTTTTATTCACTGAATTCATATAGAAAATGCTGCAAAGGTGGAATATGGAGGAGTCCAAAAATACATCACAATTACACAAATTGATGAAAACTTTGAGTTTCTTCAAGAAGGTTTGTCTCCACACATTTTAAGCTAAAAAAAAAAAGCTTTATCTGCCATTTTTGAGAATATTTTCATTATTATAGTGTCTTTCATTGCTGTAGTGTGTAGTTAAAAGATATGGTTGATAATAAACTTGATGTAACTTTATTTTATTTTACACTGGTTCATGACCAGGATGCAACAGCTTCAGTGTTGAATGTTCCCTTGTTTTCTTGATGCAGCCGGACTGTTAGGAATATGTAGACATTCTTATTTTTATTGTAAATTATTTGAAAACTGACTCCTTCTAATGCAAAGTACATTGTAGTACGTTGTATAAGGACATTGTGCCTCTGTTTAAAGACTGAACAGGACTTTTCCATGACGTTCTGGACCATGTATCTGGAAGGTTTCTTGAATGCCAGTCTTCCCTCAAGTCCATATGTTGATGAGCTGCTGATTGAGAATGACCACGGTAAATATGAAGTTTTTCTTTATCCAAGACACAATCTGTTATGTTAAATCCAATATTCAATACTCATTGAAAGCTACATTTGTGTTCCTGAAATAGATTGATTTATCTATTTAATTGATCTCTATTTTCATTTTAATAATGACGAATATGAAGTTGACTTTTATTACTCAACAAAAACAATCACTTTAGTTAAATGGTATCTGTATTAAGCAAGAAATAATGTTTTACAATGATTTCATGTGTCTCAGTCATCACTCGTGTTGTTTTATGCACTTCCTGTTTTATTTTGAAATAACTCTTCCCTCTCATTTCGTGCACCTTTGCTTCCTGCCCTCATGTGTTTCCCACCAGTGTGATTGCCTTCCCCCGCCCTGATTGTTTTCACCTGTGCCCTGTTACCTTGTGTCTATATATTGTCTGTGTCTCCCTTTGTCCTGTGCTAGTTCGTCATGTTCCATGTCTTGAGAACCAGCGCCCAGCTCCATGCCCTTTCAGGTTTTGTGTTTTGTTCCAGTCTATTTAGTTTCCAGTCTTGTTTTGACAGCTTTTCCTTTGTTACTTTGTTCTAGTTATCATTAGTCCGGTTTTCCTCGTAAGACTGTATTTCTGTTTACCTCATGAGAGTGAATTTTTGTTGGTACTTTTTATAGCTTTAGTTTAGTAGTGTTTTTCCTCCTTGAGGGTGATTTTCATTTTGTACATCATTACAATAAAGACTTTCTCTTTTTGAGCGGATCTTCAACGAGTCGTGCATTTGGGTTCAGCCTCCAGACCCCCTCATGTCAGTGTCTGCTCTCCTGTTGCTGTTACATCTCCTGCCTCCGACAGCAAAAGGCCATAAAACCTCTGAAGATGAGCGCAGCACAGCCAGCGATCATGGTGTCAGACTGATTAAGGTTCATTAAGGTGCGTCAGCTTTTTGTATGACTGTAAGGAGGATGAGGTGCAGATTGGACTGTATGAATAAATGTCGCTGTGTATATCATACGTTATACCGTATTTTCTGGACTATAAGTCACATTTTTTTCCATAGTTTGGCCGGGGGTGTGATTTATACTCCGGAGCGACTTATATGTGTGAAATTATTAACACATTATTACCGGTATATAATTTCACATGCTATTTTCACACTAAACCTCCAGAGGGCACTCTAGGCTTGTGTTGATAATTTCAACATTGGCAGTAACTTTGAACAACAACTGAGAAGAGCTGAACAAAAACGGCACCGAAAAGAAAATCATATTCTGCAGATTACAAGCTGCAAGTAGTAAAATATGATGTCATCGACGTAGAAGAGGAAGTGCTGCGTCTTCTACCTATGGAGTTAGAGGAGTTGATGACAAGTGACACCGAGGATGAAGATTTCATTGGGTTTTAGTGACTGGGTATTTGGAGTGACACGGATGGTTTTGGTAAACTTCTTAGCGTGTTATTGATGCTATAGTTAAACTTCTTAGCGTGTTATTGATGCTATAGTTAAACTTCTTGGCGTGTCATTGATGCTATAGTTAAACTTCTTAGCATGTTATTGATGCTATAGTTAAACTTCTTAGCGTGTTATTGATGCTATAGGTAAACTTCTTAGCGTGTCATTGATGCTATAGGTAAACTTCTTAGCGTGTTATTGATGCTATAGTTAAACTTCTTAGCATGTCATTGATGCTATAGTTAAACTTCTTAGCGTGTTATTGATGCTATAGTTAAACTTCTTAGCGTGTTATTGATGCTATAGGTAAACTTCTTAGCGTGTTATTGATGCTATAGGTAAACTTCTTAGCGTGTTATTGATGCTATAGTTAAACTTCTTAGCGTGTTATTGATGCTATAGTTAAACTTCTTAGCGTGTTATTGATGCTATAGTTATGGTAATAACTCTTAATATGTTGTGTTAAGGGTTAGGGTTGTGTTTTTATGTAACATCAGCACCGTTCAGCCTGTTGTTGCCTCTATTTTTATTTTAAATTGTTCTTCATTTAAATTTAAATGTCTGTTCTTGGTGTTGGATTTTATCAAATAAATTGTGGTAACTTGTCAAAACAAAGGACAACAAACACAGATGTTGAGTTTCTTTTTATCGAGACAACAACAATCCATTCCTTCCAGTCCCGGGGAGAACGACAACTCACGCATGTGCAGAAACTTCACTCTTCTTCAGTAAACCTTCTTGCCACAATGATCACACAGCGACACCCACTGGATAAACAATCCTAATTACCTCTGCTTCTGTTTTTTTCTTATGTGTTTTATGGCCGGTGCGACTTGTACTCCAGAGCGACTTCTAGTCCGGAAAATACAGGACTGTGTGTGGTGTGTAATGTGTGAGGTGTGTAATGTGGTGTTCAAACTGCAGGAAGAAGCCAGCCTCACTACATTCCAGTGGTGATTTGTGATCTTTCAAACAGGGGAAGCTCATATTTACCGTACATCATAAACATGTTAACAGACATCCCAAGTTCCAAAAAGTCATTCGAGATGTTTACCGGAACTTCTGGGACGATCACGATCCATGAGAACCTGCTGGACGATAGAGCACAGAAACTCCATCTGTGGACTTACACAGATGTGGAGAGAAAGAGAGAGGGAGATACAGAGGGAGAGAGAAAGCGAGAGAGAGACGGAGACAGAGACGGAGACAGAGAGGAGTCCCCCAGCAGCTCCCATGCAATGCTGAGACATCAGTAGCTGCTTTTGATGTCCTGTTCAAGACTCACTGTCTTCAGCCTCTCCTGTGATGAAGCCATTTCTGCAGTCTACACTTTCATCCAACATCGATGTTGGAACCACAAAGAAACTCCACGAGTCAAGAAACTGAGGCCAAACTACTGCAACTGCTAACCCTAACCCAGCTACTGCTAACCCTAACCCAGCTACTGCTAACCCTAACCCAGCTACTGCTAACCCTAACCCAGCTACTGCTAACCCTAACCATTAAAATGTCACCAGTTCACAAAGGTCAGATTGATTATGCTCATGTTTTGTTTTGCACCACAAAAATTGTTCAGTTATTTGTCAACATTTAAAATTTCAGCATGGACTATATCCAGATGAAACTTACGTTTGAAATGTGGAGAGCAAGGATGTCCTTCATCTTTGTGTACATATGAACGCTTCAGAAAGAACCTAAATACCGTTCATAACAACCACGATAAATTGGTGGATACTAACCAGGAACTCTGCCCCCCATTGGCCCTATGACTGTTCCATAGACCTCATTCCTGATGCACCCCCTTTGAGTGCTCCCTGGGGTATCAGCCACCACTTTTCCTGGCCCAGGAGGGAGAGATCGCTGTCCCATCTGTCCAGCTCCATCTCTGCCGGCTATCTTCTAAAAATATTCCCCTCAAGGCTCACCCCCGTAAACTGTCTCTTTCCTGAGCCCCTTTGTCATTGACTCCCTGGTTAACCCTGCCTCTGTCAACCTCCAGCTTCCCCCTTCCCTGCGTATCCACCCAGTGTTTCATTTCCAGACTCAAGCCAGTATCCACTAGCCCTCTGTGTCCTCTGGCCGACCCCCCAGCTGATTGATGGGGGTCCTATGTACACCGTGCAGCGGTTCCTGGATGTGCGCCGCCAAGGGAGGGGGTTCCAGTACCTGGTTGACTGGGAGGGCTACGGCCCAGAAGAACTGTGCTGGATCCCCCGTTCCTTCATCTTGGATCCAGGTCTGGTGAGGGAATTTCCCCAGGTTCACTCTGAGAAGCTGGGTGGGTCGCCCAGTGGCGACCGTTGGTGGAGGGCTCCTCCTCTCCCAGTGTCTCTCTCTTTCCCCCTCCCTTTTTGTTTTCCATCTGCAGGCAGGGCTCCAGAGATTGGCATCAGGTGTGCAGAGGCCACCCCTTGTCTGCCCCCTGGTTCTCCTCCTTGCCCAGTCCCTTCGTAACACAGCTGATGGATTTTAAACTGTTTAATAAGCATCACTCTAATGAGTGAGACGACCTACGTTGGGCCTGTTCTAATATTTGTGCTGCAAGTCTGAAAATGTTTTAAACTGCCAAACATGACTACCTTTTTATTTTAGCAAGTTTTAGCAAACTCATCATTCTGCCTCATCGCTGGTCATTGATTCCAGCATCAATAGACTGTTACCTTTCCTGCCCTCGTGAAGAATGAATATATCTGCTACATCAGGTTTTTTTGAGGCTCTCAGTAGTTTTTAAACAGATCTTTTGATGAATCCAGATCATGAACATCTTTGTGGAACTGAAGCGTGTTGAATACCTCGATGGTGTCGATGCAACATGAAGAAACGTTTCTGCTTCACTGCTGGAGATGAGACAGATGTTAAACTCCTGAATCCAGACTAGTTTTTAGATAAATTACCTTCTGAGATCAACGTTCCAGGAGTTCATCTTTATTTTTTATTCTTTGTTTTATCTATCTTCTGGTATTGATATCAGAATGAAAACATACTCAATTATAACATTGGCAACATGTACTTAAAGTATAAAAAATAAAAGTACTTATTAAGACCTCATTGATGTTATATTTAACAGTTTTAATACTTTGACTTTTACATTTCCATGTAAGCATAATATTTATGTGGTCAAATTAAATGTGGTGCTAACTTCTACTGTTTGGTTCTCAAATGAAGGGGAATATATATTTTATAAACTGATTTTACATCTATAATACTATCAGAAACAGAAAAAAGTAAAATGTCAAATGTAGGGAAGATACTGTTTCAGTTATTTTATCTGAAAGCTGTATACAAAAAAGAAATAGGAATTCTAAAATATAAATCAATAAAGTAGAAATTGCTCAGTTATGACAGCCTCATCCTTTTCTTTTATCAAACTCATTTTAAAACATGTTAAGAATCTCATCCCAGTGGAACTTTGTCTATATGGAATCAGCAAATGGAACAAAATCATCTATTTCACTAAAAGAATCAACAGAAATAAAAGCAGAATCTAAATGTTTTAAAAAGGTGGAACACAAACACATGCACATACATTTAACTTTAAATAATCAGTTTTTTTATAGTAACATGGCTATTTAACATTTAACTCGTGTACTCTCTGTGATGATATGCTATGATTTTTTTTTTTTGTGGTCACAAATCAGCCCTGGCTAGAAACACTAGATCACATATGTCCAAGTGAAGGCCCGTGGGCCAGATCCAGCCCGCGAATGAATCTATGACCCCCTGGATGATATTTAATTACTATTAGAACCGGCCCGCAGGCCACAGCCGCCCGCTGGTGTTTTGCACACAACAACACCACATTCCCCACAATGCAACGGTCGCCCACGAATTCGTGGGCAGTGCATAGTGGCTTCATGATTCATCAGCAGTCAGACACAGGTCAACTTTCAGCTACCCCCCTCCTCAAAAATGGCTAAACGTAACACACACCTGTGTGAACAACTGTTCTCTTTGATGAAGCTAAACCAGGGGTGAAAGTGAACCGGAACTACATTCCGTTAAAAGATTCACAACCGGAAGAGTGTTGCATTAAAAAGGGGAAGAAGCTCCCTGTCAACGTCCCATGTTAAATAAAGAAAACAATGAACTAAAGTCACATTAGTTACATTATCCGAGTGCTGCAACAATTCCAGTGGCTCGTTTCAGTGTAATTACACTGTTTCGGTGTCTGTCTGTGCCGTTTGGCACGGAGCAACAAGTCTGAGCGCCTCTCTGGTTGCTATGCAACGCGAGACGAGCTGAGCTGAACAAATGTGTTTCTGGTTGGCCGATGGACACGTGGTCACGTTATCAGCATCGCTAATTCTGATTGGTTCAAACCACACGCGTTTGCTCTCACCGAGCAAAATGATGTTGCTACAATGCAGCGCAGAATATACGACATTTTAATAGAAAATGTGAAAGAGCTCAACCGGGAGCTGAAGAAACAACAAGAAAAAAAGTTCGTAAAATGACATTCACCACCACAGGAGAATCAGAGGATGATGAGAAGCAGGTGGAGGAGCAGGCAGAGTCTGAGGAGTCTGAGTATGATGTATCACTCACTGTCAACTGATATTTGGCTTAATAAATGTTTGAGAGATATTATCAGTTTTTTTCATATATACATACCTGAATAAGTGGCATGCATCTGAAACTGTGCTAAAAATTGCCCGAAACCGATTAAAAATTGCAAACCACATTCACCCCTGAACACACATCTGTGTGAACAACTGTTCTGATGAAGCTAAACAAAACAACCGTCTTACTGATGACCACCTTCACTCAATCCTGAGGATTTCCTCAGCTCAGAGCCTGACCCCGAACATTAATGAACTGCTACAAAAGATGAGACTCCACCAAGTATCAGGCTCAGCCTCAGACAAGTGAGCATCACAGAGCAGTAACATATTTTCAGTTTTTAATCCAGTTACATTTTACATTTGTTTCTAAAAGACGTGATTTTTCTCTGAAGGAAGTATTGTCTTGTCTGTGTGCCAGATTTTTATTATTTATTTTATTGTATTTTATTTATTTATATTTATTTTTTCAATTAAATGAAAAATTAATTATTATTAAATCTAATTCTTATGATTAATTATTCCCTCAGGTCCATGTGCCCCTCAGCATGTGGCTGTTGACCTGCAGTGCGGCTCCCACACCGCCGTCCTGTCCTGGGAGGAGAGGTCTGGGGTTGAACTGATTATCTGACTATTAAAATTGCACATACGAGCCATGAGAAAGAATACAACTGATTTGATTCATTTTTTTGATTTTCTCATTTTACTATTTGAAAGCAGTAATTGGTAGGATCACAGAGCAGCATAATAATGCATTTTCAGTTTATAATGCATGCAATTTCATCTGTGCATCTTGATATTAAGAACCATTTTGTTTTTAAAGGACATTTACTTTTTTCTGTTTGCCTGTTGAAAATGTTTTCCATTGAAGGTACTGACAGAGCCATAACAAAATGTTTAGATGTTTTAATAAACATTGAACCAGTCCAGCTCTTGGCTTGTAGCAAATTCGGTTTTTGGCCCTCTGTGGTATTTGACTTTGACATCCCTGCACTAGATGGAACACATCTGGCATTTGTGAGAAGAATCGTGTCAGTATGGCAATGATCAAAATGAGTGTTGATTGTGTATTATGCTCTATCATAAGAACAGACTGCAGTTGTTATGAATACATCCTGTTACAAGATGTTATTTATTTAGTGATTATGAAAGCTATGCTGTGCTCACATTCAGAGGGAAACTATAGTTCTGCACGCTGTGAGATTATGGAAAAGATTCATGTATTTTACTGTTATTTTATGACAGCTAAGTGTTCTGTCTGTCTTGTCATGTATTGATATGATGTAATATGTTACTCTGCTAATAAAAAGCTTGCTTCATGCTTCGCACTCCAAGATCTCTGGTGAACTGGCACTGCAGCACCTGTCAGTCTCTGAGTCTCCCTTGCAGCAAGTAAAACGAGAACAGAGCGAGAGCGAGCATGAGAGAGAGAAGAAACGCTGAATCCTTACTCCTCCGCTCCTCGATGTCTTTACTTTACAAAAAAAACAGGGAACTTCATGAAGCTAATAAAACCATTGACCTCCTCAGATCCATAATCGCACATCTTTCAGACGACCTTGCAAAATCAACCATACTCACCAAAACCATGGACGCGGCCCATGAACAAACCCTCCGCCGATCCACACTCCTTGGTCTGAGGTGATCATCCGAGGAGGGAAAAGAACCAACGGTTCTGGCAGATCCAAGCTCCAAGTCCCTCTTTTCCACCACGCCGAGGCCCTGTCCCCTGCCAGCCAGCCCTCCCCCACCTCCGGCCAGCCCTCCACCACAAGCCCGACGCAGACCCCTGCCACCACGGCCTCTTCACCCCCGCCTGCCTCTACTGACACCACCAGGACCCCCGACGGAGTCTCCCGCCCGCATCTACTACCTGCCGACATGACCGCCTCTCCTGCGGTCCCCGTAGGCTCCTCTGTGGGATCTGCCGCCAGACACCGGCGCAAAGCAGACCTCGCTGGCGTGCGGTGGCACCCGGGCGCAGGCTCGGTGCCGTCCTGGTGGCGTCCATGATCCCGACTCTCCGCCATGGAGAACTTCGGCAGCCCCCCGTAGACTGGTGCTGCTAAAGGAAGCGGTGCGCCGAAACTCCATCGGACCCGCTGGTACCGGCCACCGACATCTCCTCAAAACCGTTGAAAATCATAAATTGACTGTGTTCCTCAGTGGCCCCATGACATCCTCCCATAAAACAGAGCGTTTCAGTCGTATCCTCAGCCTCAACACCTGGCTCCACTCCTACTGCAGCTCACACCGGATTCACTTCATCGACAATTTCACCCTCTTCTGGCAGAGACCGCACTTTTTGACAATATCCACCTCAATAGACTTGGCAATAAAGACCTGCTCAACATCCACTCCCTTACTAATAAAGAACTCCTCATCCAGGATCTCATCTCCACCAACAACCTTGACTTCCTCGCCCTCACCGAAACCTGGCAACAACCCGACAACCACATCTCCCTCAATGAAGCCCTCCCTGCAGCCTACACCTACCACTCCCAACCACGCCTCTCTGGACGAGGTGGAGGCTTAGCGACAATCTTCCGTAAAACCATGCACTTTTCCACACTCACAACCTCCCCCGCCACTTCATTCGAATCCTTCACACTCCGCCTCAAAAACTCATCTCCTCCCCTTATCATCTCCACAGTTTACCGGCCACCAAATTCAAACAACAAATTCGTAACAGAAATCCGCTCCCTCCTTTCGCACCTGTGCACCCTCTCCCCCAGCATCATTCTCCTTGGCGATTTCAATATTCACATGGACAACCCCTCCAACCCACTGACTACAGACTTCATCTCCTGCCTCAATAGCTTTGGTTTTCAACAACACATTAACTTCCCAACACACTGCAAAGGCCACATCCTCGATCTACTCTGCTGCTCTGGCATCACCCCTCTCAGCATAACACCATCCTCTCTCCCTGTCACCGACCACATACCGATTTTCTTCAACATCCCCCCTCACCCGAAATCTGGCATCCCCCGCAATATCACCTTCAGGAATATTAAGAACATCAACACCCAAGCCCTCACAGATGCCATCAACTCCATACCTCCACCAGTCCCACACTCCTCTGATGATCTGGTCACTCACTACAACTCTAGCCTCAACAATATCCTGAACAACTTGGCTCCACAAAAGACTCGGTCCATTTCCTTTTCACACTCTGCCCCTTGGTTCACCCCTGCCCTCCGTTGCCTCAAAGCCAAAGCCCGCCAACTGGAACGCCTCGGCAGGAAAACCGGCCTCACTATTCATAAAGAATTACATAACAACCATCTCCTTGCCTATAAAGATGCCCTCTCCTCAGCCAAAACCACCTACTACACCGGTCTCATCTCATCCTCCACCAACCACACCAGATCCCTATTTTCCCTTGTTAACAAACTCACCCTCCCCCCGGACCCCCTGGCCTCTCTCCTTGTTTCCGATAACCTCTGCAACTCCATGCTGTCCTTCAATAATAAAATCACCAGGATCCACAATCAGCTACACAACACTCGCTCCTCAAGCCACCCTCCAGCCTCCCCCCCCTCCCGTCCACTCTCCTCCTTCAATCTGGTTTCCGCCCCCTCCACAGTACTGAAACAGCTCTAATCAAAATCACCAATGACCTCCTCCTCGCTGCCGATTCTGGTTCCCTGGCCATCCTCATCCTCTTTGACCTCTCTGCCGCTTTCGACACCATCTCTCACACCATCCTCCTTGACAGACTTGCCTCCATTGGCATTTCCGGTACACCACTCCTCTGGTTCAGATCCTACCTCTCCGCCCGCTCACAATTCATCAAAATCGGCTCCCACTCCTCCAACCCCTCCACTGTCACCTCCGGCGTCCCCCAAGGTTCTGTCCTCGGTCCAATCCTCATCCTCATTTACATCCTCACACTCGGCCAAATCTTCCGGAAACACAACATCCATTTCCATTCCTACGCTGACGATACCACCCAACTCTACCTCTCCACCTCACCCTCCGCCTCCTCTCCCCTCACTTCCCTTGTACACTGTCTGGACGATCTCAACACATGGTTTGTCTCTAACTCACTTCAACTGAACCGTAATAAAACTGAGTTTCTTCTCGTTGGAACCAAAACCACACTCTCCACCTCCCATAACCTCGCCTTCTCCCTCACCAACACCACAATCCTCCCCTCAGCACAGGTCAAGAGTCTAGGTGTCATCCTCGACTCCACCCTATCCTACCAGGCCCACATCAACCACATCGCCAAGACAGCATACTTCCACCTCCGCAACATCAACTGCCTCCGCCCCTCCCTCACACCTGCTTCAGCCTCCATCCTCATCCATTCTCTTGTCACATCCTGCCTCGACTACTGCAACTCCCTGTTCTCCGGTCTCCCCCTCAAAACCCTCCGCAAACTCCAGCTAGTCCAGAATGCTGCAGCACGGATCATTTCCAAAACCCCCTCTTCTTCCCACATCACTCCCATCCTCCACCAACTCCACTGGCTGCCAATCCGTCACCGCATCACCTTCAAGCTACTACTACTCACTTTTAAAGCCCTGCATCACTTTGCCCCCCCTACATCTCTGATTTACTCCAAATTCGCACCGCCCCACGCCCACTCCGCTCCTCCTCATCAATCACTCTATCTGTCACTGCTGCCCACCTTCAGTCATTCGGCCATCGCTCCTTCAGTCATGCTGCCACCCGCCTCTGGAACTCTCTCCCTCCCCATGTCAGAAACACCTCCACCATCACCCAGTTCAAAGCTGCACTAAAAACCCACCTTTTCACCTTGGCCTACCCCACTGCTTCCTCTGTGTATGTGTATATGTGTATGTGTGTATGTGTTTGTATATGTATGTATCTATGTATATGTATGTATATACACACACGTCATTTTCTGTATTTAATTTATTTTTATCGCTCCTATTTATTACACTTATTTATTAGCTATTACTTCTTCCTCCCATGTTCACTTTTTTTTCTCTTTTTTGTATTTTATTCTTTTTATTCTACTTGATGTATTGTTGATTTCATTGATGTTTTATTCTGTTTTGTAATGTCTAAACAATACTACTGTTTTTAATATACTTCATGTAAGGCGACCTTGAGGCTGTGAAAGGTGCCCAATAAATAAAATGTATTATTATTATTATTATTATTATTATTAAAACTTATGAGAAAACTATGAGACGCCTTCTCCAAGTCCACAAAACACATGTAGACTGGTTGCGTGAACTCCCATGCACCCTCCAGGACCCTGCTAAGGGTATAGAGCTGGTCCACAGTTCCACGACCAGGACGAAAACAATACTGCTCCTCCTGAATCCGAGGTTCAACTATCTTACAGACCCTCCTCTCCAGTACCCCTGAATAGCCACACACTGTGCGTCGAGCGAGCCCAATTCAATAATTAGTTGAAAAAATAACCTCATACTGAAATTAAAACATATGTTCCAACAGCGGATGTTATGAGGTCCCTGAAGACTTGGATGAGGCTCATAGAGCTGTTCTCCCTGATCACAACAACTGATCATGGACCCCGGGAGATACAGGTGAGCAAATCAATATTATAACATTATGTTCTGATGTATAGAATGGGGGTGTATATTTATTATAATGTAGAATTTACAGTAGCATGATGGTTAAAATTAAATAATTTATTAATATGTTCATTTCATCAATGGCACAAGAAATAACAGGATCAGCCATCAGTGGGTACGTGTCTGAAAAGAAACATGCATAAAGTCATCTTCAGCAAACAGGAATGTAAAATCAGCTTCAACATGCAAATCCCAGAAGGCATCGTAGGTGGTTCAGTGTTTGAATAAGTCATGAGTCATCATCTGTGTGCAAATAAAAAACATGTCAGCTCCCTCCGTCCCGCTGTCTGAGCAGCGATCAGCTGCTGCATGACAAAACATTTCTGGTTGTTTCACACAAGAGATTCTGAGTCTTTCTCTTTGCTTTTTTACCCGAGGCCCCAGAAAGACAGAAGTGTGTCTTAAAAACAACAGCTCAAATAAATATGTTGACAGGTTTTTCTGGGTCTAATTATTGCTCCTGTTCATAGTGATCATTAGAAGATCCTTCATCACTTTCCCACAGTGTAAGTGATGGAGCCAAAACCCACAAAAAGACTAAAGTAAGTCAGTAAAAGTATAAAGCAAATACAAAGCTTCAGCATCTAAAAGTGTCAAAACACCTAGAGATCATCATCATCACCATCACCACCATCATCACCATCATCATCACCATCATCACCATCATCACCAACATCACCATCAACATCATCATCACCATCATAATCACTATCACCATCATCACCATCATCACCATCATCATCATCATCATCACCACCATCACCACCATCATCACCATCATCATCACCACCATCACCATCATCACCATCATCATCATCATCACCATCATCACCATCATCATCACCATCATCACCAACATCACCATCAACATCATCATCACGATCATAATCACTATCACCATCATCACCATCATCATCATCATCACCATCATAATCACTATCACCATCATCATCATCATCATCATCACCACCATCACCACCATCACCATCATCATCACCATCATCACCATCACCACCATCATCATCACCATCACCATCATCACCATCATCACCATCACCACCATCATCACCATCATCACCACCATCATCACCATCATCACCATCATCATCACCAACATCACCATCATCACCATCATCACCATCATCATCATCATCATCACCATCATCACCATCATCATCACCAACACCATCATCACCATCATCACCATCATCACCATCATCATCATCATCACCATCATAATCACTACTATCATCATCACCATCATCACCATCATCTTCATCATCACCATCATCACCGTCATCATCACCGTCATCATCACCATCATCACCATCACCACCATCATCATCATCATCATCACCATCATAATCACTATCACCATCATCATCATCACCATCATAATCACTATCACCATCATCACCATCATCACCATCATCATCACCATCATCACCATCACTTGATATATCGTTGATTTCATTGATGTTTTATTCTGTTTTGTAATGTCTAACAATACTACTGTTTTTAATATACTTCATGTAAGGCCACCTTGAGGCTGTGAAAGGTGCCCAATAAATAAAATGTATTATTATTATTATTATTAAAACTTATGAGCTGTCTGGTGTCTGGTTTACTTTTTGGTTTTACTGTGGCAGTAAGTCTCGGGGTGCAGGGGCAGCAGCTTCAGCAGGGAAGCCCAGACTTCCCTTTCCCTGGCTACTTCCTCCAGCTCTTCCGAGGGGACTCCAAGGCGTTCCCAGACCAGC
>CM060467.1:34872717-34948463 GCA_030544235.1 Lepturacanthus savala
ACGAACAAACTCCATGTGTGTCTGCTTATCACCTTTATTCCAGCTTCGAAACCTCTGGCGATAGGCTTCTGGGACCAACTCATATGTCTTCAACACAACTTCTTTCACCGTGTAATAATCAGGGTCCTCGCCACAAACTGCTGAGTACGCCTCCTGGGCTCTCCCAGTGAGCACACTCTGAAGCATAAGCACCCTATCTGAATCAGGCCACTTCTTCGCATCAGCAACACGCTCAAACAATGTGAAGAAAATGTCGGGGTCACGCTCATTAAATTTTGGAAGCAACCGTAGGTTAGCAGCAACCTCACTGCTACTTAACCCAGACACATCAGAATTCAGACCAAACCCAGCCGGAGCGAGCTTCCCCTCCTGAATTAACTGCAACCTAGATCTCTCCAACTCCAACTTCATCCTCTCTGTATCCTGTCGCAGCCGTTCCAACTCAAGCTCCTGTTCCCTATCCATCCGCTTCTGCATTCTCTCCTGCTCATACTGTAGCAACAACAGCTCTTTACGCTGTTCAAATGTCAAACCAGTAACGTTCATAACTGCTGGTACAGACACTGACTCAGGTGCAAGTTCGATGTCAGGGTCACCCTGATGCAGCACCCCTTGGTCAAACAAATGTGACAAAACTAATTCTTTAAGTTCTTCTTTATGGCACTTTTCAGGAACATCAATATCATAATGGCTGGCTATCGATAGTAACTGAGCCTTCTTACACCTATCCAAGAATGAAACTGTCGGTGCCTTAACAAATTCACTTAAAGAAACCATAATCAAACCAATAAATACAGAAGGTACTGTTCACTCTCAGCCTCTTAACAGGGAATATCCCCCCTGACTGCCTAACCAAAACTGGCTAATACTCAACCCTAGTCTTCATGTGATACTTGTGGTGGGTATTTATGCGTGGCATCGTCTCCACACAGATAATGGCTTAGCCCGACAGCCCGGTAAAGCAACCATAAACTGGCGACTCACCTGCAGCAGCGGATGTGCCCCCGAGACAACTGCTCTTTCCATGTTCTCACCACACTACACAAAAAACAAAACAAATGAACACAACCCCTAGAGAGAAGTGCCCCTATAACCTACTGGAGGAATTCCCTTCAGAGAGTGCATTAAACAGTGACAGTTCTGAATTGTACAGTGAAAAAAACAAAAATCATATGACTCCTAAAGCACATGGTGATCCTCCCAGCACATATACACAAATACTCAAACAATCAAACCATATGCCTGGAACAAAAATCAGAAAACCAACACACAGCTGAACCAAGACCAATCTATAATCAGACTGCTAACTTAGGTCCCAACCCCTAAGGCAACAGAAAAACCTTTAAATGGAAAACTAATTTGTCATCCACTCCAAGGACCGGACGAGCCCCCATGTCATGACCTGGCTCTGAGTCATGGCAAAAAAGGGAGTTCACACCATGGGCATTTGTTTAAACAATATTTATTGAATCAAATTAAACATTCACAAGGTATTTAATGTATATGGAGTGTAAAAACAGTGGTATCAGTGGTGTAGGGTGTGCATGAGTGACAAATATGGGTGTGCATGTGTTGGTAGTGTGAAACAAAAGCAAAGGAAAACCGAAGAAATATCAAACTGAACTAGACCAGACCAGACCAAACCAAACCAAAACCAAACCAAACCAGACTAGGAACAGAAGAGCCCAGAACAGGTCACAGCAAGAGAGAGAGATCAGAGAGAGAAACTGTACCAGCCTGCAATGGTATAAATACCAAGAGTAATTAATAGAAAACACCTGCAAACAGAAAACCACACCCCGAGAAGAGGAGGAGAAAGAGATAGACCACACCCAGGAGAGGAGGAAGAAGGAACACACTCAGGATGCCACATAGGGCATCATCATCATCATCACCATCATCATCACCAGCTCACAGAGCAGCATGGCATCTATTCTACAGGGGTACCTGATAGAGAATCTGCCACAACATTATCTTTACCTCTGATGTGCTTAATCTCCAAACCATGAGACTGAAGAAACAAAGTAGACCACAACTGGACTCACTCCAGAGCCAACATACACCTCAAAATGTATTAAGGCCCAGACCAAGGCCAACTCTTCCTTCTCAACTGTTGAGTAGTTGAGCTGGTGAACATTAAACTTCTTGGAGAAGTAGCATACTGTCCTGTCAACCCCCTCTGATTCCTGTAACAACACAGCACCAGCTCCAACTAGACTAGCATCAACTTCTAGTTTAAAAGGCTGATTCAGGTGTGGTGCAGCAAGAACAGTAGCAGCGCACAACAGAGTTTTCACATTTTCAAATGCAAGCTGGCACTGAGCAGACCACACTGAGCATTTGTTTTTAGCAAGTCTGTTAAAGGTTCAACCACTGTAGAAAAGTTTTTACAGAATGCACGGTAAAAGCCAACCATACCCAAGAATCACATAAGTCCTTTTTTGGTAGCAGGAACAAGATACTGCATGACCGCCTGAACCTTTGCATCAACTGGACGAACCTGCCCCTGGCCAACCACCCGGCCCAAATAAGTCACTGTTGCCCTGACAAACTCACACTTTGCCATCATCATCATCATCATCGTCACCATCTTCATCATCATCACCATCGTCACCATCTTCATCATCTTCTTCTTCTTCTTCATCTTCTTCTATATCTGTGGTCTGCTACCACACATTTACCTCAGGGGGATTTAGAATCTGTAGAGAATTACCCTGGATAAAACCCACGACTAATATGGATGAAAGGCTGAGACATATGGCTTCAAAAATATGTAGTTAGGGTTAGACTCTGAATATTTGGTTTATGGAAACAATGACTCTTGATGCAGCTGTTTTAATAAACACCATTATTTTTCTTAATGTGAATGTGGAGGGGGGCGTGGTGCATCAGCTGCTGAAGAGAGGTGTGGGGAGGACTCGGGGGAGTGGCACCAGGTGAGAGTGATTGGGCAGTTGGGTGCAGGTGTGCTAATCACTCTCACCTTCTCTTTAAAAACACAGTAGCAGGCTGGACCCGAGGGGCAGAAGAAGACACGGAGCAGACCCAGCAGACGGCAGCGTGTCGGGCCTGCGATCAGCTGCAGTGGGCCTGTGTGCGGAGTGTCTGCATCTGTGTGTGTGTGTCTGCGCGCGTGCGTGCAGGTGTGCACAATAAAGAAAAAGGAACATTCAAAGAAACAACTGGGCTTGTTGTCGGTCTGTTCAGTGCCGGAACAAGTTCAGGGAAAACAACCATAATAAGTTACAGCCTCTCTACAGAGATAAGGTGTTTCCTTCTTGTTCTCAGTTGTGCAGAATGATAAATCAATAATTTAATTTATGTAAGGCTTTACACAGTGTCCGGCCGGGCTAAATCAGGTTAAATCAGGACTCAGGCGCAGAGATTGTAGTCGACGTTTTATTCAGCAGAGCAGGAAACCTCAAATCAGAGCGATAACCAAACTGGCTCTGAAAAACGCTAGACTAGGGGGAGAAAAAAGGGACAAACAAAAAAACAACGCTGATCGGAGGAAAGACAGGACACTATTAAACTTTATCTCAAAGGTGAAGAAACAAAAAACACTGTCAAACAAAAGGGCTGAGGCTAGAACTAAGGTACAACAGTTACAACCAACAGTCACTCCATGGCGGATCCAGGCTGACGAACAAACTAAAGGCAGCTGTGGCTCAGACTGTGAGGCGTTGGTGAACGGGTCATAGAGAATATGACTCTGCTACAAGACAAGGGGAACGCATGAGGGAACAGGTGGAGACAATCAGGGGATCAGGAAGACAACCAGACAGGTGACACATGAGGAAGGACAAGTCACCTGAAACCAGAGGACAGTTAGGATTTCAAAATAAAACAGAAAGTGACAAGACAAACCTCACCACAACTTATTCAACACAACAGCATCTTTAGTCAATATGACGTGCAGAATTAAATCATGAATCATGTCACATGTGTAGTCTGTGATTGGGACCAGAAGTGGAAAACACTGATGTTCAAATGAACCAGACTTTGGGAGGAAAACGTGCAAAATCTGTTATAAAATGTGTAACTCTCTATTTGATCTATTATAAATGTAAAACCACATAACACGTATAGATAACATTTCATACATGTTATATATGACAGAAACGTCCTTTAACTCTTAATCACTTTATGGCAGAAAATCACAAAACATCTAGAATGAAATAGGAGTAATGAGACTACTAAATTAAGGAGTAGAAAGTACAGATAACTGCATATAAAGGTAAGAGGTAGAAGTAAAAACCAGATGATTAATAATAATAATAATAATAATAATAATAATAATAGGTGACACGGTGGTGGTCCAGGTTCCAGTCCTGGTCCAAGTTCTAGTCCTGGTCCAGGTTCCAGCTCTGGGTCTGGGACATGTGTGGAGTTTCATGTTCTCCCTGTGTCTGTGTGGGTTTTCTCCAGGTTCTCCAGCTTCCTCCCACAGTCCAAACACATGCTGAGGTTAATTGGAGACTCTATATTGTTCATATGTGTGAGTGAATGGTGTGTGTGCCCCATGATAGGCTGCTACCTGTCTGGGTGGATCCTGCCTCTCGCTGTAATGTGCTGGGATTGGCTCCAGCAGACCATGTGACCCTAATAAGGAATAGCAGGTATAGAAGATGAATGACTGAATGAAGATAATATTTACTCCAGTCAAGTATAGATACCCACAGTTTCTACTTGGTAAGGTAATCATGTGTTCTTAGCTACTTTAAATGGGCTGATATCAGGTAAATAATGAATTATTAATTAAATAAGTATTTCCAGTGAATATAAAGGATTTAAACCGTTGACTTTGCTTCAAGATTTCAACATTTATAGGACCTTAATAATTATATTTGAACACATTGCTCACATAATTACAATACAAAATGATCAGAAACAGTCATTATTAATAAATATAAAATACATAAATATACATGGAAAAGGCAGATTTGATATTGTGTTATTGTCCCAAAAAGTGTCTGAATTTACCTGATATCAGCCTGCCATCCTCAGTGTGTGTGTGTGTGTGTGTGTGTGTGTGTGTGTGTGTGTGTGTCATCTGTTATTAGCATCGCTCTCTCTCCGGATCATCATCATCGTCATCATCATCCTCCGACTACGCGGATGAAGCGACTTTTTCTCCGCGTCTAACGGACTCTTATCACCCTGTCCTCCTTGTCCTCCTTGTCCTCCTTGTCCTCCTCCACCTTCATCTTCTGGATGTCTTGCTGCAGCGGAGGCACCTTCCGCGTCTTGAAGGGAAATTAAAAGCTGAAAGTGAGTAGAATGATGTGTAAACAGTGAATATCAGAGAGAAGGTTTAGATGCAGGATGTGTTTCCTGAACATTCACAGAATAACAGCAGCGGTGTTCCATCATTATAAAACAGTCATTCTTTGATTTGACTTTTCGTGGATTTGTATCCCGTGGATCTTTTTATTTTTATCTGGATGTGCGGCTGTAGATGGAGGAATGAAGGTTAAAATAAGTCATAACATTAAAAACATTAAACCAATTTACACCAATGACAATAAGACTTTAGATCACTGTAAAAAAAATAAAAGGAAATTTCTGCAGCTGCGGTGCCAATAACATACTGCAAAAATACTCGAAAATACTGCAAAATACCCGAAAATACTGCAAAAATACTCGAAAATACTGCAAAATACCCGAAAAAACTGCAAAATACCCGAAAATACTGCAAAATACCCGAAAATACTGCAAAATACCCGAAAATACTGCAAAATACTCGAAAATACCGGAAAATAATTTGACAGGAAAAGTATCGACACTACTATAATATACATATTTAATTGTATTTGCACCATATAAATAGTTGAATGGTAATAACATCAGCAACATGTTTATATTGTTTCATAGACATTCAAACCCAAACTCTGCTTATTTTACAGCGTTTTAAAGATAAATGTGTAGGAACAATTATAATCAAATTATATTAATCATATAATAATAATAATAATAATAATAGTAATAGTAATAGTAATAATAATAGTAATAATAATAATAGATGTATTTCACTATTGAAATTACATTACAATGTTATAAACCATGTATTGACATGTCTGTGTATTCTGATTAATTCTGATTAATTAATTGATGAATCTATCAACTATTAACTTTATTATTTATATATTATTGAAATGATTAATGAATGAGATTCAACCTAAAACGTCTTTTTTTGTCCAAAGATCATCAGTTTATTATTTTAGAGACTAAAGAAACCAGAAATAATCAGAGAAGAGAAGCTGGAACCAGAGAATTTAGACATTTTCTACTGATATCTATGATCAGAATAGTTGTTGATGAACTGGCTCATATTATACTGTTGATGAATCTTTAGGAAAAGGATTTAAAGTTTCCTGTATATGTAAATTGTTACTAAAACCAAAAATAGACAAATGAATAAAAACAAGAAGATTAGAAAGGTTCTCTGCAGGCTGTGTATATATATATATATATATATATATATATATATATATATATATATATATATATATATATATATATATATATATATATATATATATATATATATATATATATATATATATATATGTGTGTGTGTGTATATATATATATGTGTGTGTGTATATATATATATATATATATATATATATATATATATATATATATATATATATATATATATATATATATATATATATATATATAGGTAGGAGGCTGCAATCACTCCAGTTTGTATTTGAACTCTTTAAGAGCCTCCTGATGTTCAGCTTCATGATGTGTTATCATTTAGTGCGAGGAGGATGTCCAGGAACAATACTTCCACACTCTTTCTTTTCTTTTTGTTTTTAAATTGTAGGCTGAGCGGATTAGAGCTCAGCTGTTTTATTCTACTACTACATCTGTCCAGAAGATTAGGACGTGTCCTCCAGCTGGACTGAGTGGAATCACTCCTCCAGCATCATCACGTGACAGAACAGCTGATCCTGATGTAATATGGAGGATGACTCCCAACACTAACCCTAACCCAGTCTGGTGATTGTCTGCTTTTAATATTGTTAACAAATCTCAAAAATGAAATAATTTCAGAATTTGACATCAGTCACTTGTTTGGAAACAGGTGTAAATAATACGTGAAATATGGTTTTCAATCCCTGGAGAGTAGTTCTGTGATGAGATGAGTCACCAAACCAATACATGCAAAGAACTAATCTGTCTACACTCCTCCTCTAATGGTGATATGAAGCAGCCCAGGCTGTCAGTGTCTATTATCTATATTAACTCAGTCGGCTACAAATCCATAATGAACATTGATGATTAAATGTTTAAATGGTGAGAATGACACCACATGACTACTCTGCTGGACCAGATCTGCTGCTTTAACTTTAACTAGATAAACTATTAGTTTATCTAGTTTATGTAGTCTAGTTGATTATCCTAAAATCTATTTTATTCTTCTAAAGTCTAGTTCATTCTTTTAAAGTCTAGTTTATACTTCTAAAGTCTAGTTTATTCTTCTAAAGTCTAGTTTATTCTCCTAAAATCTATTTTATTCTTCTAAAGTCTAGTTCATTCTTTTAAAGTCTAGTTTATTCTTCTAAAGTCTAGTTTATGTTTCTAAAGTCTAGTTTATCCTTCTAAAGTCTAGTTTCAACTTCTAAAGTCTAGTTTATTCTTTTAAAGTCTAGTTCATTCTTTTAAAGTCTAGTTTATTCTTCTAAAGTCTAGTTTATTCTTCTAAAGTCTAGTTTATTCTTCTAAAGTCTAGTTTCTACTTCAAAAGTCTAGTTTATTCTTCTAAAGTCTAGTTTCTACTTCTAAAGTCTAGTTTATCCTTCTAAAGTCTAGTTTATTTTCCTAAAGTCTAGTTTATTCTTCTAAAGTCTAGTTTATTCTCCTAAAATCTAGTTTATCCTTCTAAAGTCTAGTTTATCCTTCTAAAGTCTAGTTTCTACTTCTAAAGTCTAGTTTATTCTTCTAAAGTCTAGTTTATCCTTCTAAAGTCTAGTTTATCCTTCTAAAGTCTAGTTTATCCTTCTAAAGTCTAGTTTATCCTTCTAAAGTCTAGTTTATTCTTCTAAAGTCTAGTTTCTACTTCTAAATTCTAGTTTATTCTTCTAAAGTCTAGTTTATTCTCCTAAAGTCTAGTTTATCCTTCTAAAGTCTAGTTTATCCTTCTAAAGTCTAGTTTATTCTACTAAAGTCTAGTTTATCCTTCTAAAGTCTAGTTTCTACTTCTAAATTCTAGTTTATTCTTCTAAAGTCTAGTTTATTCTCTTAAAGTCCAGTTTATTCTCCTAAAGTCTAGTTCATTCTTCTAAAGTCGACTGTGACTGGATGATTCTTCATCCCACTAGTCCATCGCCAATCGTGTGCGTGTATGTGTGTGTATGTGCGTGTATGTGCGTGTATGTGCGTGTGTATGTGTCTGTGTTTGCTGACTGCGTTTATCATGGTGCATGTGTCTGGAATTTGTATGAATGTTGTACGTATCTTGTGGTGAGAGCGCGACTAATGTGATTTTTTCTTTTCTTTAATATTGTTCCATTGTTCCTTTTCTGATGTGTTCTTTTGTTTTTTTATGTTTTGTGTTGGCCATGTGCTGAGGCCTATATTGTATAAGCGGTTATATTCTGGTTTTACACTGTCTGTTGCAACTGCTCATAGGCCTCATTGTGTCTGTTTGTTTGGTGTGATGTTCTTTAATTTTGTGGGTGCAGTCTCTGGTTGTGTCTGTGTGGGTTGAGTGGCAGGCCTGCTAGACACCTGTTTTTCTTATTTTGTTTTATTTAACAGGTGCAGGCAGTCCCTGAGGGAGGTCGTTGCCCATTGTAGCGGCCCAATTGCATGGGGTACCGTGCAGTGCAGTGCTGTGTCACCAGGGTGTGTTTCCTGACAGTGAGTGCCTTAGCCCACCCTCATTTACTGTGTGTATTTGAGCATGTGTATGTGGGTATTTACTTAACCAAGGCTTTCACAGGGGCTGACCATCTTCCTCCGGGAGCACCTGCCCTGTTTCTTGCGTACATATTTTTTGTTGCGTATTTTGTATAACTTCTCTGGGTGTGAGTGTGTGTGTGTGTGTGTGTGTGTGTGTGTGGGGGGGGGGGGGGGGGGGGGGGGGGGATCCAGTGATTTTTTTTTTTTAGCAATTTGTATTTGGTACATTTCTTAATAAATATACTTTTCTATCAGAATCCACGTCTGCTGATTTTTGCATAAAATTTGTGGGGTTCTGAGTTGGGGCTCTTGTATGGTCCCGGGGTGGTAATTTCCAGTACTTCCTCAGGGTGGCGTAGTCGGGCTCAATCTGGGGGTGGGGGGGAAAACGGTAGATTCCCCCAGTTAATATCACTTGGTCACAAAATCTAGTTTCTACTTCTAAAGCATTGTTTATTCTTCTAAAGATTTGTTTATTCTTCTAAAGTTTTGTTTATTCTTCTGAAGTTTTGTTTATTCTTCTGAAGTTTTGTTTATTCTTCATCTAGAGTCTAGTTTATTCTTCTAAAGTCTGGTTTATATGACTTATAACTTATAATCTTTAGAAGAATAAACTAGACTTAAGAAATACAAACTCGACTTTAGTTCAATCAGGACGATCTTCTTTGCCTCTCAGACCACAGTGTGATGTCTGGACATCCTCAGGGAATATTGCAATCTTCCCTCCAGGTCTCCCTTCACTTCCCATGATTCCGCTTTTTGCAGCAGATTGCTTCTTGTTGCAGTGGTTGGTAGCTTCTGTCCCTTCCTTGAAAACGTTATTGATGGTATTCTTTGTTTCGATTGGTGATTCCAGCCTTTTTATCAGAGATAAACTGGCCCAGGTCTCCATCTAACGGGTCTGAGTCTCAGCTATGATGAGTATTACTCAGTCACTGCACTAAGACTGTTTAACCTGGTGGTGGAGGGATTCACTGGCTGCTGCTCACTGCCTACGTCTGAATATCCTGACCTTCAACCTTTAGTTTTGCACCAACTGAACAGTCCAGTGAGTCTGGAACAGTCACTAATCACATTCATTAACGGCAGATCTCCTAATGATTGATTGTACTTGGTAAATTGTTAGGGTTGGTTTAGAGGCTAGGATTGAAAGCCTCCAGGACAGAGTTTTACTTCACTAGATAAACCATTTCTTAACCGCATGGTGTAATAACACTGGCCTTTACTTTACATCCTCAGTAGAAATCATAGGACGCAATGATAGGTGATACTTCTTCTTTTTAGTTATTGCTCTTTATTAAAGCGTTTAGCAATGGCAAAAAAAGATTATTAACCATCACATTATCACTCACTTCATAATTTTTCATAATCGTAAACTTAAACAATAACCCTGTCTCAGCTTGTCTGACAGTAATGTCTATTCAATTCAATTTTTATTTATAGCCCAACATCACAACACAGTCGCTTCACTGGGCTTCACAAAATTCAGTCAGTGACCCAGTCATCCCCATCCTTAGACCCTCCTTCTCAACAAGGAAAAACTCCAAAACCCAGTGGGAAAAATGAGAAACCTCAGGGAGAACCACAGTGAAGGAGAGATCCACTCCCGTGGACGGACAGGCTATATATGTGTGTGTCTCACTGATGTATTGAAGTTCCAGTTTTAGTGTTCAGCTGACGTACAAAGACGTCAGCACGGCACAGTTAGTGATTGGCTGAAGGTCAGAAACCATGGAAACACAGTGTTTGTGGTGGCCTTTTAATATTAAGTTAATTAAATTAAAAAATGTGGAGACATGGAGCTAACACTAACACGGATAAACACATAAAACTTTGCTTGTGTGCGTATGTAATAGTGTTAGCTCCATGTTAGCCTCTTAGCACAAATTTTCCCCGTTCTTGCGCGCGTGTAACATCAGGTCTGGTGCTTCGGAGCAGCCGGCTCCGGTGACAGCCACACCGGCTTGTTGTTTATCTCTTTTAATGTGTATTCAGCAGCACTGGAGAAGGCAGCAGCGGCGGGTTGTTCACATCCGTGGTTTACACCTGTATTCAGGCTGGTGCTGGGCACCGTGGGCACGGTCACGTTGCCGGTATAGTCCGGGTGCTCCGAAGCTGTCGGCCTTCGAATGACACAGACCTGTTTAGCACGGAGGTAATGATAACTACGGTGGCTGGGAACCCTCCATGCTGCAAATAAAAGAAAACTACACAACGGAAGTGAATTACCGGGGACTATTATTGGCGGTGCACCTGTAGTTTTTTATGTGAGCGAAGAAGAAGACGTGTTGTAAAGCAGAAGTAATTAGGGGGCAAATAATTGTTTCTTCTTCGTATTCCTCCAAAAAATATGTGGTAACTTGCCAATGAAAATGACCACAACACACAGATGCCGAGTGTCCACTTTTTATCCGGATTAGAAAAAACGATAAATTCCTCTCAGTTACGGGGAGAACACCAACCCGCACATGTGCGGAACCTCCAGTCTTCTTCATCAATCATCCCTGCCGGCCATAATAGTCATATAGTGGCACCTACTGGAGAAACAATTATTTGCCCCCTAATTACTTCTTTACAACACCTCCTCTTCGTATTCTTCTTCTTCGCTCACATAAAAAACTACAGTTGCACCGCCAATAATAGTCCCCGGTAATTCACTTCTGGTGTGTAGGTTCCTTTTATTTGCAGCTTTGAGGGCCGCTGCTAAGGTTTTGGAGGCCCTAAGCTCAGCTTGTAGGGAGGCCCCCCCCCGGCCCGCCCGCCCACCGAACTCCTGGAAGCTCACGAAATTTACAGTTGAAAAAAGGTTTTATATAGACATGTAGATATCAAACAATTAACTTTTATTATACAATAATATACTGTATGTTAAATAATAAATCAGAGAGAGCAACAACACAATAACAAATAAATAAAACAACTGCATCCAAGGGAAGGCTTTCAGTTGTGAATGTCTCTTCTGAGGTGACTGTTGTTGTTTGTGGCTGTTTACTTGAACCTTCAGACACGTTGGATGGTTGTTGGATGGTTGTTGGCTGCTTATTGCACTGCTTGTTGATGGTTCATCATCTGGTTCATCTTCTTGCTGATGTGGTGGTCGGTGTATGTATTTGAGTATTGACCCTATGAATATGATTTAAATGAAAAAATATCTCATTAGTAAAAGTTGAATAAAAATACCCAAACCAAAAATATCACTTCATTATATTATGCTATCTAGTAGCCTTTGTATTTCACAATGATAGGAGATAGAACCCTTATATGACATTAATATGGTAGGACAAAATCAACTACCTTAAAAATTAACATATTCTAATCCTACACATTAATCAAAACAATAGTGGCATTTTGTGAATGATAAAGGTGGCCAAACATTTTTTTGCACTACACACGACTTTAACTTCTACAACACCGTGGCCAGATGTAAAATCATCCCCCAACCACCGCCCCTCCCCTCCTCCTCCTCACTACCAGGACAGACTGGGAGTTATCCCCAACGACCCCCCTGTAGCAGAGAAAAGATGCTAGAGCTGAGTTTTATTCTCTGTCCAATCCTGTTTACAGTTGGGCTAACCTAGCCTAGCTTGTTTATCACGTAACGCTGTGTTAGCAAAACAAACAAACACTGTAAAACACAGACTTACCAGAAAGGGATGCAAGTTTGTCATCTTTCTCTTTTTTCCTGTTTAGCTTTTCAGCTCCAGATTCATGGTGTTTCTTGGATGACATTCTCTCATTTCAGTTGTCGAAGTTTTTAACTGATGAAAACTGCTCATTAAAGCCGTTTCAGAGCGTAGTAAGAAAAGTGGCTCCGAAGCTTTGTGCCGGTCGTGAACGATCCGAGTCTTTGAAGTGAGCGATCCGAGTCTTTGAAGTGAGCGATCCGAGTCTTTGAAGTCAACGATTCGACTCTTTGAAGTGAACGATAGGAGCCGGCTCCTCGTTGGGAGCAACAGAGGAGCCGAACGAGCCGACTCATGTTAGTGAGCTGAGCCAAAAGATCCGGCTCTCCAAATAAAGACGGAATTCCCATCACTCGCTGTACCATTTACAAAGGATTTGCGGGGGTCTGAGTCTTTTTATTACGCAATAAATAACATTTAATTTTCCTGATTTCAGTGATGGTATACGAAACTCCCGGAGAACTAATTAATATTTTTGCTATTTATTAGTGTAATAATTATTATTTTATTTATTTATTATTATTTCCAATCTTAATTTTGGAGGCCCCCTTCACTAGTTGGGGCCCTACACTGGCTGCATAGTCTGCATGTACGGAGCGGCAGGCCTGGTTCCCGGCCACCGTACTAAACTTGCGCAGGCCTCACTAACATTAAACTTTCATATCAAGGCGGGGGCCTCAAACTAGCGTCCGGCGGGCCGCATTTGGCCCGTGGGCCGCGAGTTTGAGACCCCTGCTATAGATGGACCAGGACTGACAGACATCCATCTGATGATGATTTATCAGTATGTGAGATGTAAAAATGATTCAATCTGTAGAGAATCAGGGGCCTTGATGAGTCGCATCAGGAGTCGTCATCATTGGGCCTCATGCAGCTGAACTGAAGCAGTAGCCACTCCCAGTAATAAATGTGTAGTGGACGTCGTGCAGGATCACAGCAGCAGCCACGATCCACGAGAACCTGCTGGACGATAGAGCACAGAAACTCCATCTGTGTAAGTCCACCGATGGAGGTGGAGAAAAAGAGAGAGGGAGATACAGAGGGAGAGAGAGAGAAAGCGAGTCCCCCAGCAGTCTAATCCTATGGCAGCATAACTAAGGGATGACCAGATCCAGCCCTAGCTATAAGCTTTATCAAAAAGGAAAGTCTTGAGTCTACTCTTAAAAGTGATAACCGTGTCTGCCTCCCAAACCTGAGAGCACAGTGTTCTAGAGGGGTAGTAAAGTTATGAGCTCTTTTATATATGATGGTGCCTGACCATGGAGAGTTTTGAATGTAAGGAGAAGAATCTTAAATTCTATTCTCGATTTAATAGGTAGCCAATGTAATGAGGCCAGAATGGGAGAGATGTGATCTCTAATCTTGGTTCCTGTCAGAACTCGTGCAGCAGCATTCTGAATTAGCTGCAGAGTCCTAAGAAACTTATTGGAGCAGCCTGATAACAAAGAGTTACAATAGTCCAGCCTGGAAGTAACAAATGCGTGGACTAGTTTATCTGCATCCGCTTGAGAGACAATGCTTCTGATTTTAGTGATATTACGTAAGTGGAAGAATGCAGTCCTCGAAATTTGTTTTATGTGGGCATTAAAGGACAGATCCTGATCAAAAACAACTCCAAGATTCTTTACAGTGGAGCTGGAGGCCAGAGTGATCCCATCTAAAGTAACTAATTCTCTAGAAAAAGAGTTTCTGAGGTGTTTGGGTCCAATTACAAGAACTTCAGTTTTGTCTGAATTTAACATCAAAAAGTTGTAGGTCATCCAACTTTTTATGTCCTTAAGGCATGTTTGGAGTTTAGTTAGCTGGTTGGTTTCATCAGGTTTGATTGATAAATATAATTGGGTGTCGTCAGCATAACAATGAAAATTAATGGAGTGCTTCCTAATAATGTTCCCTAAAGGAAGCATATACGTATAAACTAAATAGAAGTGGTCCAAGTACAGAACCTTGTGGGACTCCATGGCAAACTTTGGTACCCGTGGAGGATTTATCATTAATGTGAACGAATTGAGATCGATCTAAAAAATATGACTTAAACCAGCTTAGGGCGGTTCCTTTCATGCCAATTTGATGCTCCAGTCTCTGTAAAAGAATTTGTTGGTCAATGGTGTCAAATGCAGCACTAAGATCTAACAGGACAAGTACAGAGATAAGTCCTTTGTCTGATGCCATTAGAAGGTCATTTGTAGCTTTAACTAATGCCGTCTCTGTGCTATGATGTACTCTAAATCCTGATTGAAGATCCTCAAATAGACTATTGTTATAGAGAAAGTCACACAGCTGATTGGCTACAACTTTCTCAAGTATCTTAGACAGAAAGGGAAGGTTTGATATCGGTCTGTAGTTGGCTCAGGCCTCTGGGTCTAGTGTGGGCTTTTTAAGAAGAGGTTTAATTACAGCTACCTTAAAGGACTGGGGAACATATCCTGATAATAAAGATAGATTAATCGTATCCAATAAAGAATGACTAACTAGAGGTAACACATCTTTGAGCAGCCTGGTTGGGATGGGGTCTAAAAGGCAGGTTGACGGCTTAGCTGCAGAAATGATTAAAGTTAACTGATGAAGGTCGATGGGAGTAAAAAAGTCTAAATACATATTAGGATTTACAGCTGTTTCAAACTTGCTGTATCACTATACAAATCAATTCCTGTTGAGTGTAGGAGGTGATGGATTATGTCTCTAATGGTTGTAATTTTGTCATTAAAGAAGCTCATGAAGTCATTGCTTCTTAGATCTAAGGGAATAGATGGTTCTGTGGAGCTGTGATTCTCTGTTAGCCTGGCTACAGTGATGAAGAGAAACCTGGGGTTGTTCTTATTCTCCTCTATTAATGAGGAGTAGTAGGCTGCTCTGGCATTACGGAGAGCCTTCCTGTATATTTTGAGATTAATGTGGTGGTAACAGATCTAAATTCATAAGGAGAAGGAGCGGTCAGTCTTACGGCCAGTAGCTGAACTCTTCCCAGTCCAAGTCCTAGGTCAGTGAGTCATGCCCTCAATATGTCCTTCAGTCCTGATCCCGGGGTGAACAGAGACTTATATTCCAAATTGTAATCCTTGCATAATGGGTCCTCATGCCCAATTTCTACAATCTCAAAAGCTCTCCCCATGTAATCTTCTTCTTGGGTAGGCCCATTTGGTCCATGCTCCCTCCGTCCTTCCTCCTCCAGGTTGAATACTTCTTCCTGCATCATAGTTCCTACCTTGTCTTCCTGTGCATGGTGATTCATTGATGTCGTAGCTCTTTCAGCCACAGGCATGACAGAGGAGTCAGCTGTTTTGATCCTCTTCAGTCATTCCTCCATCTGCTGATGTCAGCGATTCATTGAACTACTTCCTGAGGCAATTGATTGCATTTTCTTTTATTGATGGAATCACTTCACCCTGCACATGTCCCATGATGAAATGTATTTGTATAATGATCCTTTGAAGTGAGTCATGTTGTTTATGAGAAAATCCTTGGAACTGTGAAGCCAGTGTTTGGAACCTAACATCCTCTGTGTTTGTGTTTCAGGTCATGATTGAGAGCAGCATGGCCGCCATGTTGGACATGGCAGAGCCAGCACACTGCACCATATGCTGCTGCACGCTGGCCAACAAGATTCTGATGGTGCTCTTCATGGTGCTGTTGATGTTCGCCATATTGTTCGGGAACCTGGTGACTCTGGTGGTGGTTCTGGGGACCAAACACTTCCACACGCCACAGGGCTACCTGAAGGCATCATTGGCTGTGGCTGATCTGGCAGTGGGGATGTTCGTGGTGCCGCTGTCGGTTTACGCTGAGGTCTATCTCATGACGATGGACTCAGCGCCACCATGGACTTCATACAACTCACAGCTGGTGAGCTTCCATCCATGCAACATTATTGGCCCCATCTTCGCAGGGTGCACTTTGGTCTCCATCACCACCATCTTTCTACTGACGATGGAGCGCAGCATCGCTGTGCTGAGGCCACTGCACAAAGATGCAGTGATTACTTGTAAAAGGACCATGAACCTTATCGTCCTCTCCTGGCTGGGGAGTTTCTGCTTGGCGGTGTCTCCGATGGTTTTCAGTCGTGAGATCGCTCTGGAGTACAACTCCTGCAGCCGGATGTGTAATTACGCTCTGGGGACCATTGGCGACTTCCACAGCCAGGCCTGGAACATCCTTCTCCTTTTCCCTGCTTTTGACTTCACCCTCCTCGGTGGCACGGTGGTCATCAACATCATCTCCCTGTCCAGCATCAGGCAGCACTCAAAGCGCAGGAAACACCTGGCGGAAAGTGAATGCCAAAGCACCACCAAGCCCACATTCTCGGACATCAAGGCGGCCAAGACCATCGGGACACTGACGGTGGCCTTCACAGCATCCTTCACACCCATCGCCGTCTTTGTGGTAGGGAATGTTTTGGGGAACGAGTGGTGCAACTTTTCCTTTTTCGCCTTCTGGATTTTGGCCATCAACAGCTGCTGGAATGTGGTTATCTACAGCGTGCGGGATCAGAAGTTCCGGCTCTGTGCACATAAACTCCTGATGCCTTCCCACAGAAAAAACTCAACCAAAACCTTAAAGAATACTGCAAATACTGCAGAATAATTGCAGCATCCTTCAGACAAGTGTTAGCCACACAAAATCTTTGTTCAATACACATTGTGAACTAATAGTCTGCATGTCTTGTCAAATGGGAATTGGGATATGAAGGAGCGGGCTCCCAAGGCAGGAATCGAGCCTGTGGTGAGGACTCTACATGGGATGGCCACTCTACCCACTGGGCCACTCACCACCCAGTCATTTGCTGTTTTAAAAGGTAGTTTTCTACATTCTTAACAAGCATGGAAAGTTTTCAGATCACAAATGTTGGATTATTAAATTTCTCTCATTGTGGGGATTTGTTTTGTTCTGTGAAGTAATGAGGCCTGTGTCATGGTTGTTATGTGCTGTTGAATGGTTATGTGCTCAATAAATCACATCATACAAGGAAAAAACCCCTAAAAAAATACTCTTTAATGGGACAAAAGAGGAAGAAACATGAGGAAGAGAAAAAGGAGGATCCTCTACCAGGATGGACAGGCTGCAATAGATGAAGTGTTATAGGATGGACAACACATTAGAACAGGAAAAGTTGAGTTGTGATTCCACAACTAATGCACTAATACTGATGTATGATGCATTTGAATGTGCAGATGGATCATGTGGCCTCCAGAACTGCTGCAGACTTCCTGGAGCAGTATCCATAATCTCAGGATAGTTTGATGCTATGTAAGTCAATGACTCCATTAGGTTTATACACTAGGAAACAAATCTATTTTAGCAAATTAGAAAAAGTCAAACATCAAAATTGAATCAAAATCAAGTTATATTTTGACAAATTCTAAGTAACAGACAAATTTGGGTTATGAGTCAGTGATGCTCACATGTCAATAGGGAAATCCTGGTCATGTGACCTCATAAATGGTATGTCCTTCAAAATAAAAGGCCCCCTTTTCCACCTAACTACAAAAAAACTGAAGATAAAGTAACATTACAATAATAGAGGGACAATGGTTTTCAATGGGACCTAAAAGGCCAAGGTATTACATGTTAGTATTGTTGTGACACTGTTTATTAGAGACATAAAATAGGAGCATCAAGAAAACAGCCAAAACTATTAAAATGACTTAAATTGTAGTGAGTAAAAAGCAGAACAGAGGAGACGATGAACTGCCTCCAACACAGAGGATCATCACATGGAAGATACGACTTCCTGGTGAGTCACAGAGGGATGAAAAGAGGAAAAAGACATAAGCAACACATCTGGTGGATGGACTGAAACACCAGGAGGAAAAGAAGCAGAGACAGATGGAGACAATACAAAGAATACAGCCCTGTTCTCTCACTTTAATGCTTCTATTCATGTTTGTGACCTGCACTTGTTTCAAAAGTTCCACCACATCACATACAGACTGATATACTCTGGACTGGATTTTGTGAAGCACTTTGAGACAACCGTGTTGTAAAATTGTGCTATACAAATAAAGTGAATTGAATTGAATATAAAACTATAGACACACACATACACACACACACACACACACACACACAAGAGAAATATGTAAATAAATTTGAAAAATATCTTAAATAAAAGCAACAGAGAGAAAATAAATAACTTTCCACACCATTGTTATTGCTGCCTGGTTATTGTAACAGTGTATGTGGTATGAAGTGGTTGAGCAGATTATTACACATGAAATTATTTGACAAATAATAAATACATTGCACATGGTTACATGTTATATATACATTATTATTAGGGGTGGGACAATGAAATCATTATTTACGATAAATGAATTACAAAGAAAATAAAGCTTTGAAAACTGTTAGTCAGCACGTTGTTCAACAAGGAAACGGTCAAAAACAGCTATGCTGCCATTTACTGCAAATAATATAATATTATATATAAAATAAAATATATATCTAAAATATGCAAACGTACATATATACAGTAGATACCCATTCATACTATAGATGTGTGTTTTATAAATGATCAAGCTTCTATATCTTCATTGAACTTCAAAAATCTTAAATATGACAGTTGCACAAATTCAAATTTTTGCAGCAAATTAATTTTAATCTTATTTTTTCTATCATGTGGGCCAAACACTCCACTGAGCTGCAGGGATGTGCATGAATTAGCAGGAAGTGCTGCAGGTGTTAATGCACCAACTAAGATACTTCACCACCAGAGGCTGTAGAGATCAGTGTTTACCACTCTGCTGCTTCATGGACAACTTTCTCTGACTTTGTTTTAACATATCTTTTATTTGGCAGGATTCCTGTTAGCTGTGCCCTAAAGAACCACATGTGTGATGTTTGGTTCTTGGCCAGACCCCAGAGCAGAGACAGAGGCAGGTGAGTGTGCAAAAAACAAGTTTATTCCAAACAAAAGGGTGAAAATGGAACTAAAGGCGCTGGCTGGCAGAGGAGGCAGTGACGGTCCGGACTGCGGGACGCGGCGTGAGGAGGACGGAGAAGTCCTGGAAAGGTCGTCGACTACAGAGGACACGGCAAGTATAATCCGACGCTGGTGGAGTGTTGTTTCCGGATATATAAAGGGCCCTGGTGGTTTGTGATTTCGCCAGCTGGGTCTCATCCAACGCTGCTGACAGCCCAGACCACGCCCTGCCGTAACCCATTGCTCTGCAGGACAACATAGTGGAAAAAGGAGAAAACAGGACACAACACAAAACCAAGAACCAAACCATAACAACATGGTCCACATGGAACAATATATTTAAAACAGAACAATATATATATACTAGTGCTGTCAGTCGATTCAAAAAATTAATCGAATTAATTACAGGATTTTGTAATTAATTAATCAAATTAATCACATTTTAATGTCATATCTGCTAAAGGTCTCCTGATAAAGAATTTGAATTCTAGGATATTAATAAATTGTAGTGATGACTAATCAATTGAATACAGTAAGAAGAGAAGATCTGAAATGTTTTATTGGTGAACTATGTTACATAAATTAAATCCAAAAGTAAAGGTCCAGCACATTAAACCAGTTAGACCAGGTGCACTATTCATAAATGTAAAACAAATACAACAATTCAGTTAAATAAATAAAATTCTGAAATAAAACAAGGCTGTCTCAAATAGCCACTTAAGGTCAATATAGCAATTCAAAAATGAATAATAGAAGTATAACACGCCTCTAAATGAGGCAAAATGAAGAACAAGACCCCAACGGGCATATTTCTTTAGGCCAGGGACTGTGTTGTGCGCCCCTGCAGGTGCGCAAGTGAAAATATGTGATGGTGGTCTGGAGTGTTTGTTATGGTTTGGTTCTTGGTTGCTTTGTGTTCTCTTTTTCTCCCTCCCTGTTGTCCTGCAGAGTGAGGCATTACGGCGGGGCGTGGTCTGGGCCGGCAGCAGCGTAGGACGAGACACAGCTGGCGGAGATTAGAAATCACCAGGGCCCTATATATACCCGGAAGCAACGTTCCACCAGCGCCGGATTACTTGTCCATGTCGCCAGTGCTCTGCAATCGTAGGTTGCGTACCTGTCTGTCTCCTGTGACCACTGGATGTACTCTGTGTTTTTCGCGCTCACCATGTTTTCCTTTTTGCTGCAGTCTCTGGTGCATCTCTGTCTGCCTCACGCCGTGTCCCGCTCAGGAGCATCTGCCTTCCCTGTCCCTGGCTGAGCCTGTCACTGCCTCCTCTGCCAGCCAGCGCCCTTAGTTCCATTTTCATCTTTTGTGTTTTGAATAAATCTAATTTTTGCACCTCCACCAGCCTCTGTCTCTGCTCTGGGGTCTTACCAAGAACCAAACCTCACAGTGTTTTTAATAAAGTTTTTTCAAAGTGGGATTTTCTGACACAGTAAAGAGTCTAAATAAACATTTGTCATATTAAATGAACATTCAACATCCTGTTATACAACTTCTCTCTGTTTAGACATGCTGGTTTAACACTTTATCTTTGGTGCGTCGTTATTCCTGCATCAGGCGACACACGCAGTCGAGTCCAGTCTCTGGAGTCGCGCTCACATTTCCGCAAATTTGCGGAGATGTGAGGACAGTGAGGACTGTATTCTCTCAGCTGAGGGAGACGCTCAGAGAGAAAGTGAACACCAGTGAATCAGAACCATCAATTGAATACACTAAGAAGAGAAGATCTGAAATCCAATTTTTTATTGATGAACTGTGCTTCATGAATGAAATCCAAAAGCATTGGCTCACCACCATTGATACTCATAATTAATTGGGTTAATTTTTTTAACGCGTTAAATTGCAGCGTAATTAATTAATTGAATTAACGCATTAAAATGACAGCACTAATATATATATGTGTATATATATATATATATATATATATATATATATAATCATTTTTCATCACATTTGCTATATTTTACTGTAAACCTGGGAAAATGAGTGTTTGTCCTAGATGGTGAAACCAACCTTGTTTCATGTTGAGCAGCATTGGTTCATGACTCTAGTTTGTGTTTTAACTAGAGATGGGCTGATCCAGTACCCGGATCGGATATCGGCTCCGATACGGACAAATCAGCTGGATCAGATATCGGATGAAAGAGGCTGATCCAGTGTTCCGATCCAGTCATGCATCTAGTTACTTTGATTCTATGTTTGCTGCTGGTTACGTCATCACGCAGAGCAGCACAGCATGCTAGCAAACAGTAACATGGAGCCACCACCTGGACCAAATCATTAGGAAACATTTTAAACTTAATAAGAGAACAAATCCGATGCTGTGTGTGACGTGAACATTGTGAGGGGAGGTAATGATGTTGTTAAATAAACACCACAAACAACAACTCCCAGACTCTGAAGGACCCGCTAACAAGCTGCTACTGAAGGATGTTTATCACAGAGAGAAGTTCTGAGTAGAGGGAATGTGTTGGTCTGATGAATAAATGCTTCCTCTTCACAGTAGCAAACGTACACCCAGTAAAAAACTAAAGAAAGTCCGGCACAAAAAAGAAAAAACAGGCAAAAAACGTTTAAATAAGACATATTCAGGACTGGATGTAACAGACTTTTTTTTCTTTTGCCTGTTTTTTTCTTTCGTTCTTGTACCAGGATGCAGCACGCATGTGTTTGGAGCTTATCGATATCATGGAGCAAATGCTTTTATTGCATATGTTAAAGGGTGAAATAAAACACATTCCAGACTATATGTAGCAGAGTTTTTATTCCTTTTGCCTATTTTTTCCCTCCGGTTTGTACCAGACTTTTTTTTCCTGGTCCTAATCCTCCTTGGATGGAAGTTGGGCTGCAATATCGGGGCCAGGACAATGGGGGAGCTGTGGAATTTTCCACTGGGAAAAACTGGGTTCATGGGGTCAGGAAGAGGCTATAAAAGCTGGGCCTGTTGAGAGCCCCGCCCTTGGCCTCCTTTGTGTCAGCAGTGGGTAAGGTGGTTGGCGTGCAGCTTGGTTCTTTTTGTTCTCTTGATTTAAGTAACTTAGCTTTCCTTTCTTTGATTTTGTTTGGATTTTGTTTTGTCTAGCAATTGTTTTAATATCAGTTACATTCATTATTAAGTGCTGGTATTGAGTTAGAACAGGCTCAACTGCTGGCCTCTTTTGATACTTCATTTGTGTGTTTCATTGTGCTTATTTTTCGTTAGTTCTGTTTGTTTGTTTGTCTATGCCAGGGCGGCCGACCTGTGCTGAGACTCTGCACACCTTCTACCTTCCCCAAGCGGCTCAACCTGTGGTCCAGTTTGTAGCCCCGGCTTCATGGTGGTTTGTGTGGCCCTGTCTTTTAAAGTAGTGTGTTAAAACTAATAAAGGAATTAATACATTTAACCTTTTAATGTTAATATTAATGTTAATGCTAAATTGTACTAAATTTACCAATGACTGGGGACTGCAGGCTGTAGCCACTGTGTGCACACCTACTACTGGGCCCCTGTGTGATGTGTGAATTGTGGTAGTCATTAGTAGAGTGCCATGTGGTGTTTGCTGTGATCTCTTTGGTGTACTTAAAGTATCGATGCATGTTGCACTTTGTAGTGGTTTGGCTCTCTCCATTTTGGACATTATTTATGCTGTGTGACTAATCTTCTGTGTATCCATTTTATTTAAGGTCCCAGTGGTGGGTGGCAATCTCTGACTCCTCCTTCCTTCTCCCATGAGCTTGGTTTAAATAAAGTGTATACATTTTGATACTGGACTCTTGTCTCACGTTGGTTGACAGAACCTGGTTACACATATGTTTGGAGCCCATTGATACTAGTATAATAAATATAATATAATAATAAAAATAAATTTGACCATATGATTTTAGCTGAAAAGACTCATCCACCTTACCATCCATGCTAGGGGGGGGGGGGGGGGGGTGTTCCACCTCATGTCCACACAACAGTGGAGAACAGAGTTTAGCTTTAATGGATCATTTTTCACAACCCAAAGTAAAAATGATTTCAGGTATAAATCCAGTGGTACATGTGGACATCCTGTTCTACCTCAGTCATAACATAACTTTAAGTTAGAGCTACCTTTAGCAAACATGGCGGTTTTGGCCAGCGTATTTCATTTAGGAATTGTCACATTTTTGTAGTTCAATTCAATCTGGAATTTTGAGTTTAAAAACTAAAAGATATTTGATATCTGAGGACTTCAATCCAGTGCTACCTCCACCAAGTGATGCAGGTCCAGATATCACCACCAGGTGTCCCTGAACCATGCTGCCTGTTAGAACCGAACTATAGAGATCTAGAAACCAGGATTTCTCCCAGATCATTACTAAAGTTCAATCATCTGTTCATGGGACTATTCCCAACATTCCCTGAAAGTTTGATGACATTTTACTGTGTATAGCAACTTTGTTAGAGCAACATGTCCACACACTCTACTGTATAACTCACACAAGATATGAAAATGACATGAAGACAACATATACATGAGACTGGTATTTCATTTGGTTCACATGTTTCAAATATATGCTGTATTGATTCCTCTGGCCTGGCTAACAGCCTCATATCAATGGAACCATCCGTCCATTTGTTCATGGTGGAGATTTATAAAAAACCCACATCACATACCTGATGATGTACCACATAAATCATTTAGCACTAAAAGTTCCTTAGAACACTTTCATTGAAAGTCTTCTTGCTGCTCCCTCTGTGATCGGCTCCCTAAATGACTCCTTTTATTTCAGGATGATTAGTCACACAGAGCGGATTTATTATGATGTGATGATTATGATATGATTTATTCACTCTGTCTTTAATCCAGGATGAATAGAGACTTGAATGGTCCAGTGCTGAGTCTATGGAAGAGGATGGAAACTCAGAGTCTCTTACATACTCATATTCTATCAGTGACAGTACTAAAGGTCATCAAAGGTCATCACATGTTCCACTTCTTCTATAAATGATATGATTAATCATCGTTAAGACATAGGCTGCATTCAGATCCACATACTTGTTGACCAGTATTTAACGTGTTCCCCCCGAGGTCCCCGCCGGCGGGGCTGTCCTTTATAAATAATGAATCCTTCTGGTTACTCTGACCAACAATCACCAATATGTTCATGTAACACACCAGAATGTCGACAACAAACTCAGCTACAAGTTTATATCAACCATTATTAGATTAACTAAACATCATTTCAACCACAACCAATAATATGAGCACATAGTGAAAACATGAATCGGTAACTTTCTGTATTTTCTGATCAGTAAACAGGAAGTCGTTAGAAAGCTCACACTCTGATCTACACAGAGGTACCAAGCTTGTCTCTATGAGATGAACACTCACTCCTCAGTCTTTCCATGAACCGCCAAAAAAACATTTTCTTTTACTGATTCAATGATAAGTTATGTTTTATCGCTGCTATTTTTCAATAAAAACTAGTGTTGGACTCATAAAAACGCTGCAATCGGCTGCTTCTAAACCTTCTTCATCATTTTGTAGTTATTTTTATTCAATCCAGCTGTTTCTGAAGTCAGAGACCAGATTGTTTACAGAGTGTGAAGTTGCTCCGTATCAACCTATCTTTGTAAAACACATCATCACGTGTCCCTATGGTGTGTGATACGTCAGATTAGATCACATGACTCGATTCTATTGGCTCTGATGGTTCCATAGAGCTGTCAATCACCCAAATTGACCAATGGGATCTCCAGATATCACTGTTACTGTTCCTCCTCACATCTGCACACAGCCCAGCTCAACACATGTGCCCATCAATATTATTGTACTTTTAGCTAATTATTATTTAGCAAATGGTTCATCTTATAAGGCTGAACATTTGGTGTAATTACTGATCAGACTTTACTTCACTGATCTATAGATGAATTCAGCTACTAACTCATGATTTACAGCTGGTTTTAAACATAAATACATGGTTGCTTGGCAGAACTAATTTTTTCACTGTAGTACTTTATTCTAGCTGGATGTACCTTCACCACTGTTCATTTTAAATAGATTCTGTCACTGATACAATTATCTCACAGGTGTTAACTTTATTTAAACCCAGGATCATTCAGTAAACCCCTGTAGTTGTAGAGATATACTGCATTCAGTCTGGACATGTCATTATAGAGAGGTAGATGATAAATAGACCTAGAGGGAACAGGTTAATGCTAGTATGGTATATATCAGTTTTAACTACAACTAACCCTAACACAGATTACCTACAGTCCACTGCAAAGGTTTCAAGCCTAATTCAGATAACCAGTGAACATGTAACTCAGCATATTTAATCAGATCCAAAAGGATGAATGATGAGATTCCAGCATGTCACCATCACATAGATTTAGATGACTTATGGAATTTCAAGCTTTATCTCAGAAACTAATGGGAAAACCTCACAAGGAGGAGGAGATCTTGGTGAGAGAGATCTACTAAACCACACGGGAAAACAGGTTTCAAATTTTTGTTGGGAGTTTCTTGGATGTTAAGGTGCAGTCATTTTTAAATTGCTACGTGTTGCTGAGTTTTATTTATTCATAAAATTAAATTCAAAAACAGGTAATTAAAGAGTATCTGAAGATGACAAGTGTCTTAAAAATAAATCACTGAAACATTTTTACTACAACCATCCATCCACTTTCCATACCCACTTATTCCTAGACTTTAGAAGAATAAACTATACCTTAGAAGAATAAACTAGACTTTAGAAGAATAAACTAGACTTTAGAAGGATAAACTAGACTTTAGAAGGATAAACTAGACTTTAGGAGAATAAACTAGACTTTAGAAGTAGAAACTAGACCTTAGAAGGATAAACTAGACTTTAGAAGGATAAACTAGACTTTAGAAGTAGAAACTAGACTTTAGGAGAATAAACTAGACTTTAGGAGAATAAACTAGACTTTAGAAGGATAAACTAGACTTTAGAAGAATAAACTAGACTTTAGAAGTAGAAACTAGATTTAGAAGAATAAACTAGACTTTAGAAGGATAAACTAGACTTTAGAAGAATAAACTAGACTTTAGAAGAATAAACTAGACTTTAGAAGAATAAACTAGATTTTAGAAGGATAAACTAGACTTTAGAAGAATAAACTAGACTTTAGAAGTAGAAACTAGACTTTAGAAGGATAAACTAGACTTTAGGAGAATAAACTAGACTTTAGGAGAATAAACTAGACTTTAGAAGGATAAACTAGACTTTAGAAGAATAAACTAGACTTTAGAAGTAGAAACTAGACTTTAGAAGTAGAAACTAGACTTTAGAAGAATAAACTAGACTTTAGAAGGATAAACTAGACTTTAGAAGAATAAACTAGACTTTAGAAGAATAAACTAGACTTTAGAAGGATAAACTAGACTTTAGAAGAATAAACTAGACTTTAGAAGGATAAACTAGACTTTAGAAGAATAAACTAGACTTTAGAAGAATAAACTAGACTTTAGAAGAATAAACTAGACTTTAGAAGTAGAAACTAGACTTTAGAAGAATAAACTAGACTTTAGAAGGATAAACTAGACTTTAGAAGAATAAACTAGACTTTAGAAGGATAAACTAGACTTTAGAAGAATAAACTAGACTTTAGAAGAATAAACTAGACTTTAGAAGGATAAACTAGACTTTAGAAGTAGAAACTAGACTTTAGAAGAATAAACTAGACTTTAGAAGGATAAACTAGACTTTAGAAGAATAAACTAGACTTTAGAAGTAGAAACTAGACTTTAGAAGGATAAACTAGACTTTAGGAGAATAAACTAGACTTTAGGAGAATAAACTAGACTTTAGAAGAATAAACTAGACTTTAGAAGAATAAACTAGACTTTAGAAGAATAAACTAGACTTTAGAAGGATAAACTAGACTTTAGAAGAATAAACTAGACTTTAGAAGGATAAACTAGACTTTAGAAGAATAAACTAGACTTTAGAAGAATAAACTAGACTTTAGAAGGATAAACTAGACTTTAGAAGAATAAACTAGACTTTAGAAGGATAAACTAGACTTTAGAAGAATAAACTAGACTTTAGAAGAATAAACTAGACTTTAGAAGAATAAACTAGACTTTAGAAGGATAAACTAGACTTTAGAAGGATAAACTAGACTTTAGGAGAATAAACTAGACTTTAGAAGGATAAACTAGACTTTAGAAGTAGAAACTAGACTTTAGAAGAATAAACTAGACTTTAGAAGGATAAACTAGATTTTAGAAGGATAAACTAGACTTTAGAAGAATAAACTAGACTTTAGAAGAATAAACTAGACTTTAGAAGAATAAACTAGACTTTAGAAGGATAAACTAGACTTTAGGAGAATAAACTAGACTTTAGAAGAATAAACTAGACCTTAGAAGGATAAACTAGACTTTAGAAGGATAAACTAGACTTTAGAAGTAGAAACTAGACTTTAGAAGGATAAACTAGACTTTAGGAGAATAAACTAGACTTTAGGAGAATAAACTAGACTTTAGAAGGATAAACTAGACTTTAGAAGAATAAACTAGGCTTTAGAAGTAGAAACTAGATTTAGAAGAATAAACTACACTTTAGAAGGATAAACTAGACTTTAGGAGAATAAACTAGACTTTAGAAGGATAAACTAGACTTTAGAAGAATAAACTAGACTTTAGAAGTAGAAACTAGACTTTAGAAGGATAAACTAGACTTTAGGAGAATAAACTAGACTTTAGGAGAATAAACTAGACTTTAGAAGGATAAACTAGACTTTAGAAGAATAAACTAGACTTCAGAAGTAGAAACTAGACTTCAGAAGTAGAAACTAGACTTTAGAACCTGACCCTCACCCACACATTAATAGTTCAAACAAATGCAAACATCTGTAAATCAGTGATTTAGTTGTTTTGTGTTGTTTTAAATGTTCAGTTAATCTGTGAATAAATGTTGATATTTTATCATCAAAAGCCTTTTTTCCTGTGTTGTTTTACATTTAATAGAAGTAAAACAAGTAATAAAACAGTAAATAAAACAGTCACTGTTTTGCTTGAATTTGCTTCGCTGCATAAAAAGCTATTTTCTTTTTTTTTTTTTTTTTTGTCAAAATCAGGTGTTTTTACTGAAATGAGCCAATGTTCTACCATGCTGCTGTTTCAGTGCATCTCAACTCTGTTGTATTGAAGCTCATTCATTCCTTTTGGGTCCAGCTCCATGAAGACTCTCTGGATATCTTCACATGTTGCTTTAATGTCTTTGGATATTCCAAAGAGGAGTCCCAGGAGAAGTCCTCCAGCCTGGAGGCTGATGTTTTTGGTGCAGCTTGTCTTGATGGTGATCAACATATCCATGGTTGTCCTCTGACATCTGGAAGAAAACACAACTGAACAGTAAAGAACATACAGTGACTTTCTAAAATATTCAGTTTACCCCCATATAGAGTTCATTTAAATAGATTCAAATAATGTATTTTCCATAAATCACAATACCCCATAATGATAAAGAAAATACTTTTTAAAACTTACAAATTTGTGAAACATTTCAAATGAAAAAAATCTAATTTAGATACGTATTCCAACCCTTTGTCATGTGCCAAACCAAAATAAGCTAAAAGGTTGTAAGTCATGAAGCGTGTGGGTAGCTGTTCACACTGGACTCAATTGATGCGATTTTTTCGCGTGATGGACGTGAATTTTTTGCGAAAATTCGCCAGATTGCGTCATCGCGTCCCCGTCTGTTTCATTTTTTCTCATCATCCGTGTGTGTGGTCACCACTGTCACTGCGTTGTCCAGCTCTGAAAGTCCGAAGCTCCGCCGTCATTTCTGGGTACATGATACCGTTTGGAGGTGCACAGAGCTCGGCTGGTTTCTACCGGAGCTCCGCCTGGACGACGCGGCTCCGTTGTCTGTTGAAAAGTAAAAGACTGGGGATAAGTGAATTTCTTGTTGTCATGGAGACGTGGAGCGAATCTCAATGTTGATTGGTTGTCGCACCACGTCATCCTATATCCTTCGCCTGAAAATTTCAATATTTTCAACTTGACGCGACAGGCGAATTCGAATCGCGAAGTGCGATTTTTCACCACTTTGTAATCTCATCGCGCTAATTTTTTTCCGGTGTTTTTTTGAGACATTGATCTCCTGGTATCAGGATCCTGCAAGAAGACAAACGACTATTAATATTACTTCTTCAGTCCATCCATTTAATTAGATTGTTGGTCAGCCTGGCTACAGTGCTAAACAGGAATCTGGGGTTATTCTTATTTTCTTCTATTAACGATGAATAATACCTAGTTTTTGCTTTATGCAGGGCCTGCTTATAAGCCAATAAACTGTTCTTCCAGGCCCTGAGGGAATGATCTGTGCGGGAGCGGCGCCATAGCTTCTCTAATTTACGTGTAGGTTTTTTAAGGGAACGTGTTTCAGTATTATACCAGGGAGATAATGTCCTGGGTCTAACAGTTTTACATTTTAATGGGGCTACCAGGTCTAAAGCACTATGGAGGGTGTGCATCGTTTTTTCAACTAACTCATCACATGTAGCAGGACACAACATGTCTGAGCTGCTGTTCTCATACTTATATGTGGGGGTGAATATAGGCCCAATTATCTCTATATATTTTAAAATGGAATAGTCACATAGTGCTCTTTTTATTTCAGTTTTAACTACTGGTGAGGAATTATCATTGATTATAAGATGAAAGGTAATTAAGAAGTGATCTGAAAGAACTGGATTATGGGGGAGAACAACAAGGTCACTAATCTCAATCCCATAAGTTAAAACCAGATCCAGGGTGTGCTTGTGACTGTGGGTTGGTTTATTTACATTCTGAGTAAAGCCAATTCCATCTAGTATGCTGCCAAAAGTGTTACTTAGAGAATCACTATTGTTATCAACATGGATGTTAAAGTCTCCTACAACTACAATTTAGTCATAGTTTAACACTATACTGGACAGAAAGGTAGAGAATTCTGCTAAAAATACAGAATAGGGACTAGGAGGGTGATAAACAACATTTTAGACAAGAGGGTTCCCTTGCACAGGTAAGTTAGTAAGACAGAGACGGAAGGTTTCAGTTAAATAAAAGTCAATATTTATTGAATAATAAAAACAAAAGGGGCAGTGAATATATTCATTTTTCACAAACAGTTCAGCAAAATGCTGTTAAAACCATCACAATGAATAAGGGCAATAACTAATCTACACAATTACAGGCTGACAAAGCAGCAGTGGCATCGTCCTGCTGAAACCATCAATAAGCTGTGATCTCCAAAAGTCTGTTCACACCATAGCAACACACATGACGTCATACCAGCCAAGTAAGCATGCAGCTCGAAACATCATAAAGGGTAGCAAACTAATAAAACACACAAACATGGATAAAGAAAGGATAAACATCTGGATTTACCTCAGTGTGTTTGTTTCCTCTGCTCACAAACAGCTGTTCTCTGACCAAACCTCAGTTTAAAAACACCACATTTCAATATCACATCTCTACACTGCATGTTCACAAATACACATCTCAAGTCACATTTCGGTTACAAATACCTTCAGTAGTTCACGGAGTCGAGTTCCCAGAAGCAGAAGTAAGCTGTCCACCACGTGTGTTAAAACATTTGATCAACTTTAGGTCTACGATCATTACACGCAACACTAAGAGGCATAAATGCGACACATACCTTCCCAGTAACAGCAGCGAGAACGCAGCAGAACACCCACGGAGGAGAGAGAGAGAGAGAGAGAGACCCAGCAGTCTAATCCTATGGCAGCATAACTAAGGGATGACCAGATCCAGCCCTAGCTGTAAGCTTTATCAAAAAGGAAAGGAGTCTACTCTTAAAAGTGATAACCATGTCTGCCTCCCAAACCTGAGAGCGCAGTGTTCTAGAGGGGTAGTAAAGTTATGAGCTCTTTTATATATGATGGTGCCTGACCATGGAGAGTTTTGAATGTAAGGAGAAGAATCTTAAATTCTATTCTCGATTTAATAGGTAGCCAATGTAATGAGGCCAGAATGGGAGAGATGTGATCTCTAATCTTGGTTCCTGTCAGAACTTGTGCAGCAGCATTCTGAATTAGCTGCAGAGTCCTAAGAAACTTATTGGAGCAGCCTGATAGCAAAGAGTTACAATAGTCCAGCCTGGAAGTAACAAATGCGTGGACTAGTTTTTCTGCATCCGCTTGAGATACAATGTGTCTGATTTTAGCAGGGCTGCTGCTAAGGTTTTGGAGGCCCTAAGCTCAGCTTGTAGGATTTGAGTATTGACCCTATGAATATGATTTAAATGAAAAAATATCTCATTAGTAAAACCTGAATAAAAATACCCAAACCAAAAATATCACTTCATTATATTATGCTATCTAGTAGCCTTTGTATTTCACAATGATAGGAGATAGAACCCTTATATGACATTAATATGGTAGGACAAAATCAACTACCTTAAAAATTAACATATTCTAATCCTACACATTAATCAAAACAATAGTGGCATTTTGTGAATGATAAAGGTGGCCAAACATTTTTTTGCACTACACACGACTTTAACTTCTACAACACCGTGGCCAGATGTAAAATCATCCCCCAACCACCGCCCCTCCCCTCCTCCTCCTCACTACCAGGACAGACTGGGAGTTATCCCCAACGACCCCCCTGTAGCAGAGAAAAGATGCTAGAGCTGAGTTTTATTCTCTGTCCAATCCTGTTTACAGTTGGGCTAACCTAGCCTAGCTTGTTTATCACGTAACGCTGTGTTAGCAAAACAAACAAATACGGTATAACACGGACTTACCTGAAAGGGATGCGAGTTCGTCATCTTTCTCTTTTTTCCTGTTTAGCTTTTCAGCTCCAGATTCATGGTGTCTCTTGGATGACATTCTCTCATTTCAGTTGTCGAAGTTTTTAACTGAAGAAAACTGCTCATTAAAGCCGTTTCAGAGCGTAGTAAGAAAAGTGGCTCCGAAGCTTTGTGCCGTCGTGAACGATCCGAGTCTTTGAAGTTGAACGATCCGACTCGACTCTTTGAAGTGACAGATAGGAGCCGGCTCCTCATTGGGAGCAACGGAGGAGCCGAACGAGCCGACTCGTATTAGCGAGCTGAGCCAAAATGTTATTACGCATTACACATTTAATTTTCCCGATTTCAGTGATGGTATACAAAACTCCCGTAGAACTAATTAAATATTTTTGATATTTATTAGTGTAATATTTATTATCTTTTTTTTCCCCAATCTTAATTTTGGAGGCCCCCCTCCACTAGTTGAGGCCCTACGCTGGCCGCGTAGTCTGCGTGTACGGAGCGGCGGGCCTGATTTTTAGTGATATTACGTAAGTGGAAGAATGCAGTCCTTGAAATTTGTTTTATGTGGGCATTAAGGGACAGATCCTGATCAAAAACAACTCCAAGATTCTTTACAGTGGAGCTGGAGGCCAGGGTGATCCCATCTAAAGTAACTAATTCTCTAAAAAGAGAGTTTCTAAGGTGTTTGGGTCCAATTACAAGAACTCCAGTTTTGTCTGAATTTAACATCAAAAAGTTGTAGGTCATCCAACTTTTTATATCCTTAAGGCATGTTTGGAGTTTAGTTAGCTGGTTGGTTTCATCAGGTTTGATTGATAAATATAATTGCCGGTGTGTGCGATTTTATATGGATGAGACGCTAATGAATGACAGCCATGAACCTACTACCTGGGGGCGTGTCAGCTAGAACGGTGCTACGGTGGCCGTGCGAGGACAACCTAGAGGCAGCTGCCTGTTACAAGCATTAAAAACTGCAGCTGCTGTGAGTTTGTCCTGTGTAGCAGGAAATTTTCACTGCTCCGTTCACAAGTTTGGGATTTAATTACTGCTGTCAGTTGATGGTTGTATTTTCTAATTAATAACCAAACACAAGTAGTACGCTCTTCTTGTTTCACCGTTGCAACGAGAGAAGTGCTGTGCACATATACAGGAATTGACCTTCTGTGTGTCACAAACAGTTCTGAAGCCCGTTATTAAATCAACCTTACGCCCCTTTGACATCATTTGCATACATTCGGTTACATACATCCTTTACCATACATGGAGTTGTTTTTTATCAGACAGAGAATTAAAGACAGACAGAGAAGTGAGATGCAAGTCTTCCCGTTTTAACTGAACCCTTCATGGCCTGGCCTTCTCATGACCCTTTAGTTTTTAACTGCAGATCAAGATAAGTAGAAGTACAACCTAAATCACTCGGTATAACATGTATCCATATACGGCCCAAGGTCTAAGATGAAGCCTCGAATCTAGTTTAACATTAGAACACAGAATATACTGTAAAGGACACTGAATATAATGCATAAAGAACATTGAATATAATGTAAAAAGAATCTTCGGATATGAATATAATATAAAAGAATCATCAGATATAATCGTCAACACGTCACAGTCAATTAAAAAAAATAATCGAATTAATTACAGGATTTTGTAATTAATTAATCGAATTAATCACATTTTAATGTCATATCTGCTAAAGGTCTCCTGATAAAGAATTTGAATTCTAGGATATTAATAAATTGTACTGCATGACTAATCAATTGAATACAGTAAGAAGAGAAGATCTGAAATCCATTTTTTATTGGTGAACTGTTCTTCATGAATGAAATCCAAAAGTAGCACATTAAACCAGTTAGACCAGGTGCATTATTCATAAATGTAAAACAAATACAGAGATTCAGTTAAATAAATAAAATAAGGCTGTCTCAAATAGCCACTTAAGCTCAATATAGCAATTCAAAAATGAATAATAGAAGTATAACACGCCTCTAAATGAGAAAAATGAAGAACAAGACGCCAACAGGAATTTCTTTAAGCTTTTCACTGAGGCCACATCTGCTGCTGACACAGCAGGTAAGTCAGGAGAACATGACATAGTTTACCAGAGGTTAACAAAAATCAGAGGAACAACACCTCAACCCCAAAAGAGGATCTGTGGTTTCAATATCAACCTCTGAAATCAAAAACCCACAGGATCTAACTTGCCTGAACATGTTTCATCAGGCTGGAGTTGCTGCGGTGGTCAGAGAACTCCTTGTTGTTGTTATTTATCGTCCCGTCTCTGTTCTTTTTGTAAATAAAGTTGTCGTTCAGTGACTGAAGACGCACTCGCCTCATCCTCCTGAGTCTGTTCCATGTCTGTTGTTGTTGGTAATTTACTGATGCAGGTGACGTAGCACGACCGAGAAGACTACGGGTCCTTCAATGGGCCAAAATTCAAATGCGCAAGCGTTGGCTCACCACCGTTGATAATTAATTGCGTTAAATTTCGAACGCGTTAAATTGTGGCGTAATAAATAATCGAATTAACGCATTAAAATGACAGCTCTAGATTTAATATTTAAAGATTTTCATCCTATAACGTGTTCTTTTTCTGCCTGTTTAGGTAAAAAGGCTCAAAAGAAGCTGGACGCCAGAAGAATGTGCTGCAGTAGAAAGACTTTTAAGGAAATTCCTGGTGAGGAAACAGGTTCCAGGGAAAGTGGAGTGTGAAGGCTGCATCGCTGCAGAACCTCAGACCCTCAGAAACGCAGACTGGAAAGTAGTTAAATACTTTGTCAAGAACCAAATTACTGCCATGAGAAGAAAAGAGCTTTAAAATACTCCAAAAAACAACAAGGATGTTTTTCATGTTGTTTAAGGTCTCGCACATAAAAATTGAACAAGAACATTTAATGGCAAAAATGTTGAAATGTTGTCTGAAATATTGTGACACATCCCATAAATAATTAAAAAAATGAAAATAACTTCAGGCTGAACTGGACATGTCATGCCTTCATGACACCTGTGTTAAGGTTTTCTTTTCATTTTCTTTAGTATTCTGTATTAAAGCATTGTGTATTCATTGTTTTATCGAGTCTTATACAGCTCTCAGTACGTTTGGTTTAAAATTTCTTTATTTTTTTTCTTTTTTATTAGTGACTGGGCTGAGTGTCCTGGGGTTTTATGATATTAAACCTGTTAAGGCTCATTATATGAATCCCAGAATGTAAATCTGATGTAAGATAAAAGATGATTTTATTGAGTAAATGTTGGAACCTTTTTGTTTTAATGGTTGTTAAACTTCTTTGTTCCAGTCAAATAATGGAAAATATTAATGACTCCACATAGTAACCATGTTCCCTGCACTAGAAACTAGAAAACTACAAGTGTGTGTGTGTGTGTGTGCGTGTGTGTGTTGTGGGGTTTGTTGTTTTTTTTAACCTGTATCGTTAAGTACTTATTGATAAGTATTGATATGAGTATTGATACGAGTATTAATATGAGTATTAATAGGAGTATTGATATGGGTATTGATATGGGTATTGATACAAGTATTAATAGGAGTATTGATATGAGTATTAATACTCGTATTAATATGAGTATTAATAGGAGTATTGATATGGGTATTGATATGAGTATTAATACGAGTATTAATAGGAGTATTGATATGGGTATTGATACGAGTATTAATAGGAGTATTGATATGAGTATTGATATGGGTATTGATATGAGTATTAATACTCGTATTAATACGAGTATTAATAGGAGTATTGATATGGGTATTGATATGAGTATTAATACGAGTATTAATAGGAGTATTAATAGGAGTATTGATATGGGTATTGATATGAGTATTAATAGGAGTATTAATATGGGTATTGATACGAGTATTAATAGGAGTATTGATATGAGTATTAATACTCGTATTAATATGAGTATTAATAGGAGTATTGATATGGGTATTGATACGAGTATTAATAGGAGTATTGATATGAGTATTAATACTCGTATTAATACGAGTATTAATAGGAGTATTGATATGGGTATTGATATGGGTATTGATATGAGTATTAATACGAGTATTAATAGGAGTATTAATAGGAGTATTGATATGGGTATTGATATGGGTATTGATATGAGTATTAATAGGAGTATTAATAGGAGTATTAATAGGAGTATTGATATGGGTATTGATATGAGTATTAATACGAGTATTAATGGGAGTATTGATATGGGTATTGATATGAGTATCAATACGAGTATTAATAAGAGTATTAATAGGAGTATTAATAGGAGTATTGATATGGGTATTGATATGAGTATAAATAGGGGTATTAATACGAGTATTAATAGGAGTATTGATATGGGTATTGATATGAGTATTAATAGGAGTATTAATACAAGTATTAATAGGAGTATTAATATGAGTATTAATAGGAGTATTGATATGGGTATTGATATGATTATTGATGAGTATTAATACGAGTATTAATATGAGTATTAATAGGAGTATAGATATGGGTATTGATATGATTAATAATAGGAGTATTAATAGGAGTATTGATATGGGTATTGATATGAGTATTAATAGGAGTATTAATACAAGTATTAATAGGAGTATTAATATGAGTATTAATAGGAGTATTGATATGGGTATTGATATGGGTATTGATATGAGTATTAATACGAGTATTAATACGAGTATTAATAGGAGTATTGATATGGGTATTGATATGGGTATTGATATGAGTATTAATACGAGTATTAATAGGAGTATTGATATGGGTATTGATATGAGTATTAATACGAGTATTAATACGAGTATTAATAGGAGTATTGATATGGGTATTGAAATGGGTATTGATATGAGTATTAATACGAGTATTAATAGGAGTATTGATATGGGTATTGATATGAGTATTAATACGAGTATTAATAGGAGTATTAATAGGAGTATTGATATGGGTATTGATATGAGTATTAATACTCGTATTAATAGGGGTATTGATATGAGTATTAATACGAGTATTAATAGGGGTATTAATAGGAGTATTGATATGGGTATTGATATGAGTATTAATACGAGTATTAATAGGAGTATTGATATGGGTATTGATATGAGTATTAATACTCGTATTAATACGAGTATTAATAGGGGTATTGATATGGGTATTGATATGAGTATTAATACTCGTATTAATAGGAGTATTAATAGGAGTATTGATATGGGTATTGATATGAGTATTAATACTCGAATTAATAGGAGTATTAATATGAGTATTAATATGAGTATTGAGTATTGATATTGATTGAGTATTGGGTATTGATATGAGTATCAATACGAGTATTAATAGGAGTATTGATATGTGTATTAATACTCGTATTAATAGGAGTATTGATATGTGTATTAATACTCATATTAATACTCGTATTAATATGAGTATTAATACGAGTATTAATAGGGGTATTGATATGGGTATTGATATGAGTATTAATACGAGTATTAATAGGAGTATTGATATGGGTATTGATATAAGTATTGATGAGTAATAATAGGAGTATTAATAGGAGTATTGATATGGGTATTGATGAGTATTAATACGAGTATTAATAGGAGTATTAATAGAAGTATTGATATGGGTATTGATATGATTATTGATGAGTATTAATACGAGTATTAATATGAGTATACTCCAAAGAGGAACTTGCTTCAACATATTTCCTCCTGTCTGCATGAAATGGTTCATAGTTAATGAGAATCCAGACCGCTGATTTGAAGCCGCTTCAGATGGTCCGCAACGAAACGCGCCGAACAGCGAGGGCCTTTCAATGCTGCTTGCAGCTTTAATTATACTTGAAGTGCACAGAACACATGTAATGCCCTTCTCAAAGAGAAGTATTGTTTTTGGTGCCGTTTGAATGTTAACAGGAAGATTTTGGTGAAACTCTGGTATGAGGCAGAGTTGGAAAAGAACAAATTCATTACAGTGACTATAGTAACAGCAGCTGAAATCCATGAGATAACATCACACTGTAGTTTATTATCAAAAATCATCAACATCAGCTTCCACTCTACCTGAATAATGTATACATCAGAATATAGACAATGTTGTCCTTTATCTACCAATATTACTTCCATTGAAAGAAATCATAAATCAGCCCTACAGAGCCAACTGTCCCATTGACTGCCATGTTAACTCTGCTCTGAAGCCGAGTCTGAAACACAGTGGGGTGATTTATAAACATCACAGCTCCTTTATTTCAAACCATACACGTCACACAAAAAACGGAACAATTCTGATTATATATTAGAGGACAATTTCAGTCTGTGACTGTATTTCAGGGAAGTAGAGAATTGATGTCTCTGTCATTTGTGTGTTTTTCCTATTTAAAGAGGAGATGGCAGTGATTTAAAACAAGTCTAAGGGCAGGAGGAGCAAGAGGAGGAGGTGATATCTGATATCAGTAGGAGTTCTTCCAGGAGCGGAGGTACAGCTGGAAGAGGACTGTGGGGTTTCTTTTCTTCAGACTGGGGTGGAAGACGTCGAAGTCAGCCCTCCTCACCCTCTGTAGGTAGTCCTCCAACACCACCTGCAGCAAAAAACACCACAGAAGAAGAATTTGAAGCATTTTGTATTTTCATTTCCCTTCATTCATTTATTCAGCTTCATAATAAGCTCATGTGAGCCGTTTTTATTACTATTTGTTTTACTTTATGCTCTTTATAATAAAGCCAGTAGCTATGGCTGAGGTTACCTGGAACGAGAAACAGTTTTAAAAAATGAAACCCAACTTTTTATTTAACTTACGTTTTTTCAGCAAAAGGCGTTCAACGTATATAAATGCTGATTTCTGTGGTAGTTTTCATGGTTAGTGGTGAGTCTGTCACACAGCATGAAATCCATCTATACAGTGTGCCATTTAATCTCACTGATATCACTTCTATTAAAGCAGGTTGATCTACCACCTCAGTACATTTCTTGTGTTGATGCAGAATGAAGCCTCCATCTCTCCAGAGACAGTTGCTGTGAAATATGATCAATGCATCAAGGAAGAAAAAAGATGATTTCTTAGAGTCACATGATTCAACAAAGACTGAAATCTCCAGGAGTATTTGACTTGTTGTTCCAATGTCTCGCATCTGAGTGATTTTACACTTGATGCAGCACAGCATGTCCACCAAGTGTGGTTGCAATAGCACAAAAGTTCCAGGAGAAACAAATGTTGAGGTCAGCTACACCAAAGCTGCTGGAATATCAAACATGCAACGTATTTTCCAGCTTGGCTTGGAGTTGTTTTGTACCACATTCATTGATGATTGCCCAGGGGGAGGGAGGAAAAAAAATAGATAACGTAGAGTTATCTAAATCCACGAAACCCAGGAAGAAAACATTTCTGAGACTTACTCTCCAAAAGTTCTGGGCCAAAACATAAAGTTTGTTGCTATAGCACCCAAATCATTATCTGAGTCTCTACAGAATAAAAACATCTGAAATGTCATTTGAAATGTCCTTTTAATGAATTCAAGGAGGCAGCAAAACTCTCACAGAATAAAATTAAAACTATCTGCATGATGCCAGTAGACACCTGTATCTTTTCTGTCTGTTTTTCTTTGGGTTTGAAATCTGCAGACTGATTAGCTTTGTATAGAAGATCACATCCTGCTAGTTCCTGTGGCTTTGACTCTCATAGCACTAAAGCTACCTGGCTGGGTAGCATTTAAATGAGGATGTTTGTTGAACTAAAACGGTTTCATATCCCTTCGGCTTTACCAGCGGTACTCTTTATATCAGATGGTATTAGGTGGTGCCGGATGCAGGTGTTGGGTCAGAGTTGTTCTGCCAGGACTTTGGGGGGTTGTTGATCTGTGTTGTACCTTCTGTGTAGAAGATAATGCTGAAACAGGGCTGTGAGATTTTAACTTTAAACCTTCTCTCCAATGTTTCCATTTCACCATAAACACACAGCTGACATATACAGTACAGGCACCTTCTCATCAATAGGGATGGGAATCGATATGATTTTTATGATTCCGATACCATTATTGATGCTGCTTAATACAATTCTTTATCGATTCTCTTATTGATTCTAATTTCGGAAAAAAGGAGTTTGATCGGATAAAGTTTATTTACTTGGAAGTCACGACCTTACAAACTCAATAGCGAGGTCTAAAGAGCCCAAAGCCTCGATACTGTGCTAACTGTAGCTGTAAAGGACCACACTAGTCCTTGTATGTTTTGTTTTGTCTGAGTAAAACGACCTAAATTTGTCTTGTTTACATTATGTCCTTATTTAGAAAATCACATTTTAAATTATTAAATAATGCTTCTATTTTTATGTGTACTTAAAATAATTACTTACTTACTTGAATAATTACTGTGATGTGTGTATGAATCTTGTATGGACTTTGGGGATTGAATGAATTTTTGTCCTTTTGAGTGACACCGTAGCTCCACAAGAGGGAGACAGGTAAAGGTAAGCCAACAGGTGTTGGTGATTAGGAAGCTGCTTTGTTTGAGCCTGAGCCACAAAAGTTTGTTCTCCAGGCTCCAGCTTAACTTTTGCTTCATTTGCACAAAATGACTGTGACTCTTGTTTAAACAGAAGAAAAGACTTTGAACATTTAAGCATCCTTGGTGAGCGCAGTGAGGTATGTTTGTAACATTGTATCATTGTGAGTTTGTATTAGTGTGCATGGAATACTTTGAATGAATGCTTGTTTTAATATTGATGCATAAATGATGTTGTACTGTGAAGACTGTATGATGACTTGTTTTTTATGTTTTGTATACCCTGACAAACAGTTTTCACGGTGCTATGGTGAACATGATGATTCTGCTGCAACTAAAATAAAGGACACCTTATGCAACAGTCGAGATTCTCTTACGTAAGTTACGTGACGTAGACACACACACACACACACACAGACATTGACATAGTCACCAATTTAGCCTTTGTCTGCTTATACCAACTTCTACTTTAGAACTCTGAATTATAATATTAATGGCTATTATAGCTATTTATGCCTATAGTAATAAGATGATCCTTGTTTCTATTATTCACTTAATCGTTATTCAGACTATATAATATCGATATTCAGACTATGTAATATCGATATTCAGACTATATAATATCATTATTCAGACTATGTAATATCGATATTCAGACTATATAATATCGTTATTCAGACTATCTAATATCGTTATTCAGACTATGTAATATCGTTATTCAGACTATATAATATCGTTATTCAGACTATGTAATATCGTTATTCAGACTATGTAATATCGTTATTCAGACTATGTAATATCGATATTCAGACTATGTAATATCGATATTCAGACTATGTAATATCGTTATTCAGACTATGTAATATCGTTATTCAGACTATGTAATATCGTTATTCAGACTATGTAATATCGTTATTCAGACTATATAATATCAATATTCAGACTATGTAATATCGTTATTCAGACTATGTAATATCGTTATTCAGACTATATAATATCGTTATTCAGACTATGTAATATCGTTATTCAGACTATGTAATATCGTTATTCAGACTATGTAATATCGTTATTCAGACTATGTAATATCGTTATTCAGACTATATAATATCGTTATTCAGACTATGTAATATCGTTATTCAGACTATGTAATATCGTTATTCAGACTATGTAATATCGTTATTCAGACTATATAATATCAATATTCAGACTATGTAATATCGTTATTCAGACTATGTAATATCGTTATTCAGACTATATAATATCGATATTCAGACTATATAATATCGATATTCAGACTATATAATATCGTTATTCAGACTATGTAATATCGATATTCAGACTATATAATATAGATATTCAGACTATGTAATATCGATATTCAGACTATATAATATCGTTATTCAGACTATGTAATATCGATATTCAGACTATGTAATATCGATATTCAGACTATATAATATCGTTATTCAGACTATGTAATATCGATATTCAGACTATGTAATATCGATATTCAGACTATTTATACAGTATTTTAAATAATTATTGATTCTTTCTGATAGTCAATTTCATCTGAACAATTAGTGTTAGGGTTAGTGAACAATTAAGACACTGCTTCTTACCAGTGCCACAAGTGAGGCTGACACAACATTTATATGATGAACACACACGTTACAACACATACATTAATAAAGGCCCTTGTCTGTGAAATAACTGAGCTTCCCAGTGTCTATACATGTAGTGTCTAACTGTTGTTAAATAAACAACTGACTGAAACAGTTCATTTAAACATAGAATGAGTGTATTTATATTCATCAGAGCACTGAGCAGCAGCCACCAGAGATCTCTTTCTACCCGTTTTACCTAATTTGTTGACAGCTGTTAGTATGGAGATATTCACAGGTCGCTGCTGTCTAAAAGTCAGACACAAGGCAGCATAACACCAGCTGGTTTGGTGCAGTGAAAAATTCACAGACTAAAGCAGAGGCGAATAACTTGATTGGAGTCTTCGATGCATCATCATGGCAAAATGACAAGATGACAAAAAGCATGAGGGAGAATTTCTGCATCACTGAATGAAATCAATGATCTTATCTTTTTAATACACCTTAATTTTTCAATTGCTAAATGTTCAGGTCAAATCGTTGTCCTCATTCCTGTAACCATGGGGAAAAGGATCCCAGATGCTCAGCATCACTCCGGTTCTGTCTTTGCTCACAAACCAGTTTGCTTCACCTCTGAAGTTGAACACTGATGAAAGCCTATAGACTATAATGTCTTCCAACTTTATTTGGGGGCTGAGCTGTGGTAGTGTAGTCATTGTTAATCTGGTTAATTGTTAAATAGTGTATTATTTAGCGTGGACTTGATGAGGACTCTGACCTTGCACTGGGCAGTTTAGTTTGCTTCTTCTCCCAAAGCTTTAATTATAGCTTAGCAACTTTATTGAACCCACATCAGGGACATTTGTGCATTACCACACCTCAGATACAGAGAAGCAATGACAAAGATAACAGTTTTATAAAAAATATAGAAAACAGAAAATATCTAGAGGCAGAAAAGGAAATAAAATACACAATTTACACATTATATACAGAGAGTAAAAAAATACCAGTATCAGCATACACAGTATGTGTCATGCATTGTGGTTGAGGTGGAGGGATTTAAATAAATAAACACAGTGTGATACATATTTGTGACTGTTTTAATAAACTGATGCAGTGGTAGATCTGAGTCTAACTGATGTAGATATGAAGGATCTGAGTGTACCTGATGTAGATATGAAGGATCTGAGTGTAACTGATGTAGATATGAAGGATCGGAGTCTAACTGATGTAGATATGAAGGATCTGAGTGTAACTGATGTAGATATGAAGGATCTGAGTGTAACTGATGTAGATATGAAGGATCTGAGTGTAACTGATGTAGATATGAAGGATCTGAGTCTAACTGATGTAGATATGAAGGATCTATGCAATCACTCCTTCCTGCAACGAGGGTGTTTCAGTCTCTGGCTGAAGGAGCTGCTCAAACCACCACGGTCTCATGTAGAGGTGGGGGTCATCCATGATGGATGTCAGCTTCACTAACATCCTCCTCTCACCCACCACCACCACAGACTGGAGGAGACATCCCAGCATGGAGCTAGACTTGTCCCTGTCAGTGCATCCACTCCCCCAGCAGACCACTGCATAGAAAATACCGGATGCCACAATTAACAGTCCTGTAGACTAAAAAGGACCTCAGTCTTTTCAATTTAATTCAATTCAATTCACTTTTATTTATGAAGCCCAATATCACAACCCAGTTGTCTCCTTGTACTTAAATTCACAGTAATTCACAGTACAGTAAATTCAGTCCAAAGTGACCCAGACATCGTAGTCTACTCAGACATAGGTAGATGACGGCATCATCCACCCCGATGCCTAGTAGATAGATGACGGCATCATTCACCCTGATGCCTAGTAGGTAGATGACGGCATCATCCACCCTGATGCCTAGTAGGTAGATGACGGCATCGTCCACCCTGATGCCTAGTAGGTAGATGACGGCATCGTCCACCCTGGTGTCTAGTAGGTAGATGACGGCATCGTCCACCCTGGTGTCTAGTAGGTAGATGACGGCATCGTCCACCCTGATGCCTAGTAGGTAGATGATGGCATCGTGCACCCTGATGCCTAGTAGGTAGATGACAGCATCATCCACCCTGATGCCTAGTATGTAGATGACAGCATCATCCACCCTGATGCCTAGTAGGTAGATGACAGCATCGTCCACCCTGATGCCTAGTAGGTAGATGACGGCATCGTCCACCCTGATGCCTAGTAGGTAGATGATGGCATCGTGCACCCTGATGCCTAGTAGGTAGATGACAGCATCATCCACCCTGATGCCTAGTATGTAGATGACAGCATCATCCACCCTGATGCCTAGTAGGTAGATGACAGCATCATCCACCCTGATGCCTAGTAGGTAGATGACAGCATCATCCACCCTGATGCCTAGTAGGTAGATGACAGCATCGTCCACCCTGATGCCTAGTAGGTAGATGACGGCATCGTCCACCCTGATGCCTAGTAGGTAGATGACGGCATCGTGCACCCTGATGCCTAGTAGGTAGATGACAGCATCATCCACCCTGATGCCTAGTATGTAGATGACAGCATCATCCACCCTGATGCCTAGTAGGTAGATGACAGCATCATCCACCCTGATGCCTAGTAGGTAGATGACAGCATCATCCACCCTGATGCCTAGTAGGTAGATGACAGCATCATCCACCCTGATGCCTAGTAGGTAGATGACAGCATCATCCACCCTGATGCCAGGCCGGTAGGAAAACTGCAGGGGTCCAGCTCTGAACTCACCAGTGGGCGGAGGTGGTGTAGGATGAGCCTCTCCAAAGTCTTTATCAGATGACTGGCTTAGCTGGGAATCATGTGGAGTGACTTTTAAAGTAAAGCTTGGTGACCATTTTATCAGGAATGTTTGCTTCATTCAGCTAGAGTGCATGATGTCCTTACTGTGGAATGGAAACCTGTTTTTTTTGAGCTACAGAAATAAATGACGTCAGTGTGACTGACAGACTCTTTCCTCTCAGAAAATGTGGAGAATAATCTGTACCATTTACGTTTTTTGATTTGAGCAGGGTTAACTCTAACCCTTGAGCAGGACGACACAGACTCCTTGACACGGCTCTGAATTTTTGTGCCTTATACATGCCAGACTTAGCAGTATAGTTGACTTCAGGTGGTAAAGGGGACAGGTAGTTTTTTTTTATTAAGGAGCAGCAGCACAGTAATAAATAATAATAAAGTCACCCACAATCACCTTCTTACTCTTTGCAGCAGTCATTTTAAAATAAACTGAACATCCAGGACTGACTCTTTGACCAGTGGAGCAGAGTTTTCCATTTCTTCTCATTTCAAATTCCACAAATAGAGGAAAACAATCATTGAAATATTTGCCAAAGTGAAGCTGTGTTCTTTTGGATGTAGTGTGACAGATGGCTGAAATGAGGGGGAAACCAAACACAGACACAAACGTGCATGCTCTAATGATGAATGAATTCTTCCCTGCTCCACTAAATCTTTTTTCTTCAGAGGTGGAACTCGTGCTGCTTTAAAAAAAGGCTGATGTTCATTAACAACAGTTTAAAGCCCTGCATGTGGCCCCAACCCAGGCTACAGCATCTACAAATAACCAAGTAGTTAGTTGTCTTCATCAAGGTATGAAACCAAAAGAAGATGCAATAAATACATGATATAACAGGTTCAACCTCAGGAGAAACAGATCAGATTTGCTGCTGATGGATCAGGGATTTTAAATCTGATATTTCACTGGAAGTGATGATGTTTGGATGAACAGAAATAAGTGAATCCTGCTCAGCTGCTAACACAACAAAAAGCTGGTTTAATGTTTACTTTAAGATGTTCATGATGCTCAATTAACAGTTTCAAGGCAATTTAAAATTTAAAATAACAAAGATTCTGTTCTGGTAGATGATAGCCCTGGGATCTCCTGCATAATATATGTATAATAATGTCCTGTATACTATGTGTATACTATATGTATACTACATGTATAATGATTTCCTGTATACTATATGTATACTATATGTATAATGATTTCCTGTATACTATATGTATACTATATGTATAATGATTTCCTGTATACTATATGTATACTATATGTATACTATATGTATACTATATGTATAATGATTTCCTGGATACTATATGTATACTATATGTATAATGATTTCCTGTATACTATATGTATACTATATGTATACTATATGTATACTATATGTATACTATATGTATACTATATGTATACTATATGTATACTATATGTATAATGATTTCCTGTATACTATATGTATACTATATGTATACTATATGTATAATGATTTCCTGTATACTATATGTATACTATATGTATAATGATTTCCTGTATACTATATGTATACTATATGTATACTATATGTATAATGATTTCCTGTATACTATATGTATACTATATGTATACTATATGTATACTATATGTATAATGATTTCCTGTATACTATATGTATACTATATGTATAATGATTTCCTGTATACTATATGTATACTATATGTATACTATATGTATACTATATGTATAATGATTTCCTGTATACTATATGTATACTATATGTATAATGATTTCCTGTATACTATATGTATACTATATGTATACTATATGTATAATGATTTCCTGTATACTATATGTATACTATATGTATAATGATTTCCTGTATACTATATGTATACTATATGTATAATGATTACCTGTATACTATAAGTATACTATATGTATACTATATGTATAATGATTTCCTGTATACTATATGTATACTATATGTATACTATATGTATAATGATTTCCTGTATACTATATGTATACTATATGTATAATGATTTCCTGTATACTATATGTATACTATATGTATACTATATGTATAATGATTTCCTGTATACTATATGTATACTATATGTATACTATATGTATAATGATTTCCTGTATACTATATGTATACTATATGTATACTATATGTATAATGATTTCCTGTATACTATATGTATACTATATGTATACTATATGTATAATGATTTCCTGTATACTATATGTATACTATATGTATACTATATGTATAATGATTTCCTGTATACTATATGTATACTATATGTATACTATATGTATAATGATTTCCTGTATACTATATGTATACTATATGTATAATGATTTCCTGTATACTATATGTATACTATATGTATAATGATTTCCTGTATACTATATGTATACTATATGTATAATGATTTCCTGTATACTATATGTATACTATATGTATAATGATTTCCTGTATACTATATGTATACTATATGTATACTATATGTAAAATGATTTCCTGTATACTATATGTATACTATATGTATACTATATGTATAATGATTTCCTGTATACTATATGTATACTATATGTATAATGATTACCTGTATACTATAAGTATACTATATGTATACTATATGTATAATGATTTCCTGTATACTATATGTATACTATATGTATACTATATGTATAATGATTTCCTGTATACTATATGTATACTATATGTATAATGATTTCCTGTATACTATATGTATACTATATGTATACTATATGTATAATGATTTCCTGTATACTATATGTATACTATATGTATACTATATGTATAATGATTTCCTGTATACTATATGTATACTATATGTATAATGATTTCCTGTATACTATATGTATACTATATGTATAATGATTTCCTGTATACTATATGTATACTATATGTATACTATATGTATAATGATTTCCTGTATACTATATGTATACTATATGTATCATGATTTCCTGTATACTATATGTATACTATATGTATACTATATGTATAATGATTTCCTGGATACTATATGTATACTATATGTATACTATATGTATAATGATTTCCTGGATACTATATGTATACTATATGTATAATGATTTCCTGTATACTATATGTATACTATATGTATAATGATTTCCTGTATACTATATGTATACTATATGTATACTATATGTATAATGATTTCCTGTATACTATATGTATACTATATGTATAATGATTTCCTGTATACTATATGTATACTATATGTATAATGATTTCCTGTATACTATATGTATACTATATGTATACTATATGTATAATATATAATGATTTGCTGTATAATATATGTATAATATATAATGATTTGCTGTATAATATATGTATAATATATAATGATTTGCTGTATAATATATGTATAATATATAATGATTTGCTGTATAATATATGTATAATATATGATTTGCTGTATAATATATGTATAATATATGATTTGCTGTATAATATATGTATAATATATAATGATTTGCTGTATAATATATGTATAATATATGATTTCCTGTATAATATATGTATAATATATAATGATTTGCTGTATAATATATGTATAATATATAATGATTTGCTGTATAATATATGTATAATATATAATAATTTACTATATAATATATGTACAATATATGATTTGCTGTATAATATATGTATAATATATAATGATTTACTATATAATATATGTATAATATATAATGATTTGCTGTATAATATATGTATAATATATAATAATTTACTATATAATATATGTACAATATATGATTTGCTGTATAATATATGTATAATATATAATGATTTACTATATAATATATGTATAATATATAATGATTTGCTGTATAATATATGTATAATATATAATGATTTGCTGTATAATATATGTATAATATATAATAATTTACTATATAATATATGTACAATATATGATTTGCTGTATAATATATGTATAATATATAATGATTTACTATATAATATATGTATAATATATAATGATTTGCTGTATAATATATGTATAATATATAATGATTTGCTGTATAATATATGTATAATATATAATAATTTACTATAAAATATATGTACAATATATGATTTGCTGTATAATATATGTATAATATATAATGATTTACTATATAATATATGTATAATATATAATGATTTACTATATAATATATGTATAATATATAATGATTTGCTGTATAATATATGTATAATATATAATAATTTACTATATAATATATGTACAATATATGATTTGCTGTATAATATATGTATAATATATAATGATTTACTATATAATATATGTATAATATATATAGTATAATGTAAATAGGTCTTTTTCATAATAGAGGGACTTTCTATGAAACTAAAGGATAAACATCATCCTATGTGTCTCAGGTCATGTCCTGACATCCCAGTCACTTTTAGATGATATTTCAGACTTACTGTCTGCAGGAATCCTGGAGTTGCTGCTGCCGGGACGTTTTGGCTAAATGATCGAGCCTGAGAAGAGAAAATCAGAGGGAGAGATTGTTGTTTACTTTCTGAGATACAAAGCAGAGACTCATCCTAATAAACACTATTAGACAAACCAAAAAACAAGAAAAATTTCCTTTTAAACAGCTTGATAACTCAGAATCCTGTTAGAACAAAGCTGTTTTATATTGCTATTTCTAACAAATGTATGGCTATTTCCTAATTTTATACACACACACAAAAGAAGTCCATGATATAACACTACCACACACGCTTTAACCGTATGTGTTAATTCCTCCTTGTTGAGGGGAGTTCTATTCTTCTCTCCTTTCATACAACACAAGAACCAAGTTTTTTATGTAATATACTGTTTTACTCTTTTAACTTATTTCATGAAATATGTTGATTTTATTCCTGACACTTCCTGACCATCATGTCAATGGAGCAAAATGAATTGAAACTGTATGGATATTGGACATATTTGAATATACATTTTAAATTGACTTTCACTCTTCTTCTTTGTAAGTAAATGAGTTTTATAGTAAATGACAGACAGGTGGGAGGGAACATCATGGGTTAGGGTGTGTGGGGAAGTGAAGCCGCCTTTATAAATCACATCAACTTTAACCGTTTAGAACTCCTTCATTTGGTGAAAACAAAGTAGACAAACAAAGACAAACGAAGAAATCATTAATGCTTAATGAAGAAAAGCCTCCACACATGAACAGAAGCAACAGGTTAGTCGACGCTGATAAATCTCCAAACCAGTCAACTGTCACTAAGCACCGACACCTGGTTTTAATTGGTCTATAGTGAATAATAATACAGTAAATAATCTACAACTCACTACTGCACACTCTGAAACACATCTAGATATTTAACATAGCACTTCATCTTATTCCAGCATCTATGTAAGTCAATGGGACTCCATTAGGTTGTTACTCTAGGAATTTATCATATTTGCATATTGTTGCCATATGGAAACACATCTATCTTAACATATTAAAATATTAGAATATATATATATATATATACATACACACACTCACTGGCCACTTTATTAGGTCCATCATGCTAGTAACGGGTTGGACCCCTTTTGCCTTCAGAACTGCCTCAATTCTTCGTGGCATAGACTCAACAAGGTGCTGGAAGCATTCCTCAGAGAGTTTGGTCCATATTGACATGATGGCATCACACAGTTGGTGCAGATTTGTCGGCTCACTGGATATTTGTTCTTTTTGGGACCATTCTCTATAAACCCTAGAGATGGTTGTGTGTGAAAATCCCAGTAGATCAGCAGTTTCTGAAATACTCAGACCAGCCCTTCTGGCACCAACAACCATGCCAGTGAGTGTATATATATATATATTCTAATATTTTACCCAAAATTACAAAACACCAAAATTAAATTGCAGTTAATTATTTTCATTTGGTGAAAATGTTCCCAATTTCTGAATAAAAGACAACATTTGGTTCTGAGACAGTGATGCCCACATGTCACATTCATCAGCAATAGGGATATCCTGGTCATGTGACCTCAGAAATGTATGTCCTTCAAAATAAAAGCCCCCTTTTACCAGCAGCTTTTCAGAACAATGAAGATAAAATAATTGTTGCCATGGAAACACTATTAAATAGAGGGTTAATTAGCTTAAGAGTTGCTGCTGCAGAAGTGAATTTGTAGTCGTCATCTTTTAAGAGGATGTCTGGATGTCTGCAGGGACTCAGTGTGAAGTCTGATGACGTCCAGTAGAGTTCTAACTAACATCAGTCAGTGTGACTAACCACATTAATACAGGTTTATAGTTTTATTACTACATGATAATCTATCATCAGGTAGATTCTATAAAACCAACCAGACCCTGCATTCATGACACCAGCTCTGAAGGCTGACACATTGGTAGATTAGTAGAATCCTAAGTGGATTCTTATTTTGAGCAGCTCACATAAGAAGCTTCAGTTGTGATAGCTCTAGTGAATCCTTCCTCACTATACTGAAACAGGCAGCCCCCCATTACCATTAACGTCATATCTGTTTAAATGCCTTCTGATTGTGGACACGTACATTTACTCCAGATGCTGCCGTCTGCATCTCTTTAAGCCTCATGTTGTGTTCCTGCTCAAATCTCAACCCTTTCAAAGTTTTTACCTTAAAAAAACTGGTTCATTTGATCAGATTCACCTAAGATTCCATGCCTTTGTCCACAAAGAGGATTTCAGCACATAGAATACATTTTGTTAATTTACACACAATATTGTGTGTTTTACTCAACTTTTGTTCACTCTTGGTGTTCTCAGTCAAAAACGACTTCTTAGTTTTAATGGCTTGAACCATTAAAAGCTGGAGGACAACAGGAAGCAGAGTGAGGGAGCATCAGATGAAGTGAATGAGCAGATTATTCCATCCATGGATTGTTTCTTCCCTGATGATTCATTCAGGTTGTGATGGAGTGGATCAGCAGCATCAGAAGTCAGTTTAACATGGATCCACCACAGAGTTCAGACCATCATCATCCAGAACCTCTGGTGTGTTGGAGACTTTATGCAGCAGTGGACTACCATCATCAATACAAGATGTTGCTGAAAGATTAATGCTAAACTGGAGGGAAATAAACCTTGTGACATCACAGAAGCTCAATACCCTATACCCAATGTATAGGTGTGACTGTTTAGTGTCTATACTTCTTTTGCCATGTGGTGTTTTACATACGTGTTCCAGGTGAACGTGGGCCTGACTGGCGATGTCATACGTGACGTCCCGGACACGCTGCTCCCGGCTGCTGCGGATGAAGTCTTCCTGAGAAGCTCCATGCTGCAGAAACACAGGAATCACTCCTAAGGTGTGGACTTCACTTCAACAACGTTTTTTAGACTAATTTGAAGCTAGAGTCAAAATAAATGGAACCACAGAAAACATTTGTGGGCATTCATCACCATAGTTTCAATCAGTTAAACAGTGACCACAGAATCATCTCCCAGGTATTTTCTGCCGATAAAGTTTGGAGTTTCTCACAGAAGAAGACTTTTCCTTCATTCATCTTCTATACCCGCTTATTCCTCATCAGGGTCACATGATCTGCTGCAGCCAAACACAGCACATTACAGGTGAGAGGCAGGATCCACCCAGACAGGTAGCAGCCTATCATGGAGCACACATGCACGCACACACACCTATGGGTAATTAGAGTCTCCAATTAACCTCAGCATGTTTTTGGACTGTGGGAGGAAGCTGGAGAACCTGGAGAAAACCCACCAGACACAGAGAGAACATGAAACTCCACACACAGACTCAGGACTGGAACCTGGACCAAGACTAGAACTTGGACCAGAACTAGAACCTGGACCAGGACCTGGACTGGAACTTGGATCAGGACTGGAACCTGTGATCTTCTTGCTGTGAGGGAACAGAGCAGTTTTACAAACTTTACCTGACAAACCTTTAAGTAACATGATATTTAATAACTAAGAGTCAAACATTCAAAGGGCTAAAATAGTGCTACTATCTATGAATTATTTAAATGATTAATCGATTAGTTGTTTGGTTCATTAAATGGTGTAAAATGGTGATCACTAATTCCCAAAGCTGAAGATTCAACCTAAAATATCTTTTTTGTCTTCTTCAAATCAATTATCAAAATAGTTGATGATTAATGTAGTAGTTGATAACTAATGAATTAATCAATAAATCACTGCAGCTCTAGACTAAATCACATGTATATTATGTAGATCAATGACTTAAGAAACATCTCAACCCCATCACATGTGCTGCTGGTGTCATGGAACTTCTCTTTTCTCCTTTTTGGGTCCTTCTTTCTACAGAAGCCACACCCTTTAGTGTCTATATACACTCAGCGGCCACTTTATTAGGTCCACCATGCTAGTAACGGGTTGGACCCCTTTTGCCTTCAGAACTGCCTCAATTCTTCGTGGCATAGATTCAACAAGGTGCTGGAAGCATTCCTCAGAGAGTTTGGTCCATATTGACATGATGGCATCACACAGTTGATGCAGATTTGTTGGCTGCACATCCATGATGTGAATCTCCCGTTCCACCACATCCCAAAGATGCTCTATTGGATTGAGATCTGGTGACTGTGGAGGCCATTTGAGTACAGTGAACTCATTGTCATGTTCAAGAAACCAGTCTGAGATGATTCCAGCTTTATGACATGGAGCATTATCCTGCTGAAAGTAGCATCAGAAGTTGGGTACATTGTGGTCATAAAGGGATGGACATGGTCAGCAACAATACTCAGGTAGGCTGTGGCGTTGCAACGATGCTCAATTGGTACCAAGGGGCCCAAAAGAGTGCCAGTAAAATATTCCCCACACCATTACACCACCACCACCAGCCTGAACCGTTGATACAAGGCAGGATGGATCCATGCTTTCATGTTGTTGATGCCAAATTCTGACTCGAGACTCATCAGACCAGGCAACGAGAGAGAGAGAGAGAGAGAGAGAGAGAGAGAAAGAGAGATTTGAATCCATTTCCATCCAATTCCCTGCATTTTCCTGCCTCTAAGTGTGGTGATGTCTGTCTCTGCTCCTCATGGACTGCAATATAAAGATATTCAGAGAGAAGCAATTATCTCTAAAGATTTACATTAGAAACACCATATCACAGCAGCCTTTAGTAAAGTCTGATGAGCTTTAACACCTGGAGCTCGTTAACACTCATAATCAGATGGACAGAATGCACGTCACAATAACGTTTGTCACTTTACAGAAGTCTGAAAAAAGCAAAAAGTAGGGAATTATGAAAGGACATGTGTGTGGTAAACCTGTTGAAGGGGCATAAAGTGCTGAATAAATACTTGAAAATGCTCTCCTTGTTTATTTGACACCATTAAATATGAAATACTCCTTGCCAAACTTGAAAGGTATAGTATAAGATGTACTGTACTAGATTAGGTTAGGAGTTATTTATACAAGAGATCAGTATGTCAAATCGTCTAAAAATAGTTTGTGGGGTCCCTCAGGGGTCAGTATTGGGTCCAAAACTGTTAATACTTTACATAAATGACATATAAAAGGTGTCTAGCCTTTTGAAATTAGAACTATTTGTTGACTACACTAATATATTCAGTTCGAGGGACGACCTGAATCCTTTAGTAGATACAATCAATCAAGAAATGACAAAACTACACACATGGTTTAATATTAACAAATTATCACTAAGAGTATGAACATCCAAATTAATGGAGTTAATATAGAGAAAGTCAATGAACACAAAGTGCTGGGAGTGATCCTTGATGACAGGTTAAACGGAAAGTCATAGGAAAAGACATAAAACACTTCACTAGTAGCTGGTAGAAGTGTCTCTATACGATAGAAAACACAACACAACCTAAGCCAGAAAGAACTTTACTTACTATACTACAGGTTAATGTCTACAGCTGCAGTATAGATTAAAGGTCAGGGGTCATACATACAGGACCAACACACACCTGCTATTCATAACAAAATAAATAAGCAGTGGCATCATTAATCATGAAACTACAGAGCTACAGAACCCCTGATTCATCCAGACCAGCAAAACTGAACCTCTCTGACTGAGTAGCATTAAGCCAGTTCACATGATGTACCAGGCTGCAACAGAAGCCTTCACACAACCTACAGCTGATCTTCCTAACAACGCACCTACTGCATAACCTCAGAATAACTATGATATTCAGGAAATAACATGTGAGAACCACATTAAAATGTCTCAGTTACTGGAAGATGAGGTCAGGACATCAGCAACACTAAGTTATTTTAAAAACTAAAAAAACAACCAAAGATGGTTATAAATGGAGCCAAGAAAGTTAGACTCAGCAGCAGCTAGTAAACAGGGGCTGACTGATAGGGGTGAGATGATGATATGAGGAGGGTAGTGAAACACTGACTGGAGAAAACTAAACTGCTGATTGGACCAGGAGAATAAAGGCCAGACAACTACAAAAGAGGGTTATTCACTTATGAAGGATGGAAACTGGACAGTAGTGGACAGTTGTGCAGACACACGAGTGATCTGACTGTCTAAAGCTGACCTGCAGCTCATAAATAAATAATATTATGGAAAATAGAGTCAGGGCTGGATATCTTTCAGCTTCTCCTGCTTCCCTTTCAGCCATGTTTGATCTGTATTGAAATCATAATGATGTGTGATGTGAACTGATGAATAGACATGACTGAAATGAACAATGGTTTATAATAATATAAATTGACTTATATTATTTGTTTGAAATCTCTGTAGAAACTTGTAATGTACACAGCGTCAGTAACTCCTGGAGTCCTTTCAATATTTCCCTTGAGTAAAGTGTCTAGTATCTAGTAGTTCTAGTATCGTCTGTCTGAGAAGTTGATCAGTCAATTAATTGATAGGTTTGGTCTAAGTGGACTAAGGATTTGCACTAGATCTGAATTATTTGTTTTTATTTATTTATATTTATTATGTGTTGTTTTTTTAACTCTTAACATACACTACTGTTCAAATGTTTGGGGTCACCCAGACAATTTAGTGTTTCCCAGAAAAAGTCACACTTTAATTTACCACCATGAGTTGTTAAATGAATAGAAAAGGTTATTCCATTAACCTTCTGATCAATGATCAAACGCATTGATCCATTAGAACACTGAGTGATAGTTGCTATAAATGGGCCTCTATCCACCTATGTAGATATTGATGCAGCAACAACCAGACATTAGCAACTAGAATAGTCATTTACCACATTAGCAATGAATAGAGTGGATTTATCATTAGTATAAAGTTATATTCATTTCCTTCAAAAATAAGGAAACTTTTAAGTGACCCCAAACTTTTGAATGATAGTGTAGAATCATCTTTTAATGTTCAATTTCTTGGGGGGCGTGGCCAAAACGCGCAGGATGTAGGACGTATTTTTCGGTCACTCCTCGGAAATGTGATTATAATATAGTTTTAATATCACTTTAAGTTTGTCCACAGTCCCAAACTTCGAGGTGATCAAGTTCTTTTTAGAAGCCCCGGATCTTGAGAGCCAAACCTACATTTTTGTCGCGCGGACGGGTGAAAATGAGTTTACCAATGAGTCTACGCAACAGGCCACAAAAGGCCTCGGAGCCCGAGTTACCCGAGAGGCCGAGTGCTAATGAAGAGATGCTACACAGCATTAAGGTAATCATGGACAACCAACAAACTGAAATTGTGGCAAAATTTGAGTCCATCATATCAGAGCTAGTTAACAGGGAGGTGGCGACTGCTCTCAAACCACTGCAAGAAAAAGTCTCCCTGCAAAGCAGAACTATTGGTGATCTGGAGCGCTGCGCTAATGAACACTCAGACCAGCTAGCTAGCATACAGGTGAATATCAACAAGCTGTCTGCTTTGGTGGAGGCTCTGGGCAAGAAATGTGAAGAACTAGAGACACGCTCAAGATGGCACAACATTCAGCTAGTGGGTTTGCCTGAAGGAACCGAGGGTCCTCAACCTACAGTGTTTACTGCCAAACTTTTAATGGACTTATTGGGACTTGGCGAGTTGCCCGGGCTCGATAGAGCCTACCGCACTTTACATGCTAAACCAAAGGAGGGAGAACCACCTCGCCCGATGGTCATCAGGGTGACACAGTTTCAAACGAGGAACGCTATTCTAAGCCACGCTGGACAGAGCTCCCCCCGTTACACAACGGGAAAAGAGTGCAAATTTTCCTGGACTTCGCACCAACTGTTTTTGGGCTTTTGCCCAGGTGAAGAGGGAGCTCCATGCCTGTACTAACACTAAATTCGGCCTCCGGTACCTGGCTACTCTACACATCACCATATCCGACAGCCAGACTTACAGATTTGAAGATCCGGACCAGGCTCTGGAGTTCGTTAACAAGAGGCTCAAGAAGAATCTGCCCCCAGAGAGTGACTGATTCTGAAATCCTCCAGCGCTTGCTGGTTCGGTTTGTATCCCGGCCGTATATTTAGAAGATGACAAATACTGATTTCTTATCTGGGGACTGTTTGTAAACCATTTTTTTTTACTGCTATAAAAAAGCATATTGGTGCTAATTCTTATTTGTATTATATGTCATCTCTACCTATGTGGATGTTTGTAACTGATACAGAGCTTTAGAACCCTATATATATATATATATATATATATATATATATATATATATATATATATATATATATATATATATATATATATATATATATAATCCATAGCACCTCCTTTTTTGTTGTTTTATTTTGGGTCAGCACATATCCACACTCCCTGAGGTTGTTGGGTAGTACGGTTTAGCTGCTGATAACGACAGGTTTTATTTAAGTGTGGGGTGAAGTAGCACGCGCCACTGTTGGGATGCTTCTGCTAAGCGCAAGCGTTGCAGCTGACAACATCCTATCACAGCAGTTGAAGTTGAGGCGGCAGTTAAATCATTACAAAGTGGTAAAAGTCCAGGCCCAGATAGCTTTCCACCGAATTTTATAAAACGTTCTGGAAACAGCTGGCCCCACACATGACAGGGATGTTCACTGAGTCTTATAAGCCAGGCACACTCCCCCACACTCTAAATCAAGCATGCATTTCTCTGCTTCTAAAGAAAGGTAAAGACCCACTTTCTTACGGTTCATAACAACCCATTAGTCTACTAAATGTTGATTTCAAATTATTGTCTAAATTATTAGGTAGACGCTTAAAGTTGTCCTGCCTTCTGTTATATCTTCGGACCAAATTGGGTTTATATGTAATAGACACTCCTTTTTTAATCTTAGAAGGGTGTTTAATGTGGTCTATAAGCCTCCCTCAAATGCTCTCCCAGAAGCTCTGATATCTCTGGATGCCGACAAGGCATTTGACAGAGTAGAGTGGGATTATTTTTTTTTTTATTTTGGGGAAAAATTTGTTACATGGATTAAGTTTTTATATGCCTGTCCTCAGGCCATGGTCAGGACAAATAGCACAAATTCGGAATATTTTCGCTTACATCGTTCAAGACGTACAAGACAGGGTTGCCCATTGAGTCCACTCTTATTTGCAATTGTGATGGAGCCTCTGTCAATTGCTTTGCGGTCGCATCCTGATATATGTGGTGTAACCAGAACAGGTGTAGAGCTGAAGGTGGCGCTGTATGCGGATGATCTTTTGTTGCTTTTATCTAATCTGTACTGCTCTATTGCTGCAGCCCTTTCAGTCCTAGATAAATTTAGTAGATTCTCCGGATATAAACTTATTCTTAATAAAAGTGAAATGCTTATGCCCAGGTGGAATTGTGCTGCCAAACCTCCTTTACTATTATTGGGCAACAAACATTAGAAATCGTAACTATTGAGTTAATTATGGAAACACAGAGGCTCTGCCATCATGGTTGATTTTGGAAGCAAATTCAGTTCAGCCGGCGTCATTGGAAGCGTTACTGTATTTGCCCTTGTCTTTTCCAACCTCTGGTCACACGGAAAATGTGTTTGTGGCCTCCAGTATTAAAATATGGACCCAGATCAGACGTCATTTTGGCCGTCAAACTCTTTCAACTGAGGCTCCACTTGCAGCTAATCCTATTTTCCCCCCTTCATTATTAGATAGCACCTTCTCTATATGGGCTAGGCTGGGCATAAAGACTGTTAGAGACCTGTATGTTAACTCCATTTTTGCTTCTTTTCAAAAATTGGTAAATACATTTTTGCTTCCTAAAGGACATTTTTTTAGATACCTCCAAGTCCGAAATTTTGTCCGTGGTTCATTTCCAGGATTCCCTGCTCTTCCCAAGTCTTCAGATTTTGAGATTTTTCTGAAGCCTCTCTCTTCAGGGGAAATCTCCTCTATTTATTCAAATATTTATAGTCTTTGTCCAGGCTCTTCTAGTGTACTTAAAACAGTTTGGGAGACAGATTTGGGAGAGGTGATTAGTGATGATGTTTGGGAAGAGATTTTGCGGAGAGTACATAAGTCTTCAATAGTAGTTTCAGTAGTTTTATGCAATGTCAAATCCTTCATCGAGCCCACTTCACTAAAGCCCGGCTCGCAAAAATGTTCAATACAGTGTCTCCACTATGTGAACGATGCCAACAAGCCACAACAACTTATTCTCACATGTTTTGGAGCTGCTCTTCTCTGTCTAGATATTGGTCTGAAATCTTTAGTACTTTATCCAAGGTAACGGGGAAATATTTGACTCCTAATGCCCTAACTGTTCTATTTGGTGTATGGCCTTCCCCATTACTCTCTCCCTAGCTAAAAGGGACTTAGTGGCCTTCGTGACTCTGCTGGCGAGGAGGTGCATATTACTAAAATGGAAATCCCCAGTCCCACCTACCTACACGAACTGGGTTAAGGATGTACTTTACTTTCTTAAATTAGAAAAAGTTAGACCAACTCTGGTTGGAAAGGATGTCTTATTTGAGAGGACCTGGAGTCCCTTTTTGTCTTATGTTAATAGCACAAGATGCCCAATCACTGTGTTGTGCCCACAAAGGTGATAAACATCTTCAGCCAGATGCCTGGCTGAGCCTGGAACTTGTGACCCTTCCCCCGACAGGAAACTCAGTTTCACACCTTCAAGGAATGTCACCAGAGGTATAAAGGCACCGGCCTTTCCCCTCTTAGTCTCTCTTAACCTCTCTTAGGCAGGCTCTCTTAACTTCTCTTAATCTTTTAGGAGGCTCTCGCTCTCTTAGGCAGACTCTCTTCAACTCACAAGCTCCAAACTCTCTCCCAGGCTCCGGACTCCAGGCTGCAGGACAGAAGCCTTCAGCAGCTTCTCTGCTCTAAAAGGGATTATCTAGCTGCTTTCAGCGTCTCACGGACCTGCAAGTGACCAAGGACTCAACGGTGTCCAGCCAGCAGCACTGAAGAAACTCAGGCCTGGTTCTACAACCAGACAAGGATTAACAAAGAGCAACGCGACCTACACAACGGATCTACTCCTCAACAAACACCACAGCTGCAACAACATCTCCAGCTACTCAAGGAAGCAAAACCAGAGAGCAACCCTTCTTCTTCCTTTCCACTGGTAACATGACTTGGGCAGAACAGAACATTAACAAACACGGTTAAACCAGACTGTTGAACTTTGTTAATGTGATGAGATCATAGGCTACAGTTCACTGTGTTTTAGGTTTGTAAGAAGGTTTAGTTTGATGTTAGTGTCCCAACCTGCATGATACTAACCATTCTTTAACATGATACCTTGAAACACACACAAAGTGACATTAAGCCTACACACACACACACACACACACACACACACGCACGCACGCACGCACGCACGGTCGGCCATTTTCCCTGTGTTGTATGTGTGTGTGTGTATGTATGTGTATATATATGTATTTATATATATATATATTTTATATTTATATATATATTTTATATTTATATATATATTTATTTATTTATTTATTTGTTTTACCCCTAACCTATTTGTTTTTCTTTGATTGTGTTTTCTATTTGTTAATTCAAATACTTACTTCTCTATTAATCTTATTTGTCTCTTTATCTATTTGTCTTTGTTGAGTAGTACAACTGTTATTTATTTACTTATTCATCCATCCATACATTAGTTTATTCACCTGTGTTTATTTGCTCACCTTCCTCAGTAATCATTGCCATCATTAATATTGTTTTTTCTTCTTTTGTTTCTTTTTGTTTATCTTTGATTTATTTTTGACTGTCCATGTCCATCTACAAGAGCTAGGTGCCGGAGGGATGGGGGGGGTTTGGTCAGGGTTATCTGTATTTTGTTATGTAAACAGAGCTGTAACAATAATCAATAAACAGACTGTTAAAAAAAATGTTAAATTTCTTATCAAACAGATGTCAGAGGGCTGAGAGAGAAGCAGGACAGTAAAGCTGATGTTGTCCAGGTGTTCTACTCACCAGCATACAGATGTCCATGGGCAGGTAAACCCTCCGCCGGCTGCTGTGATACGGAGTCGCTCTCAGACACGTCACGATTCCCTGAGCTTTCCCGATGTGACTCGCTGCGTGGTCTGCATGGACGTCCTTCACACCTGTTAACAGGACATCTCTCTCAGTGAACTTCAGAATGTGTTTTATTCATTAGGTACTTCAACAGAACAGCAATTATACAGGTGCTGGTTATAAAATTTTAATATCATGAAAAAGCTAATTTCAATAATTCCACTCAAAATGTGAAACTTTAATAATTTATACATTCATTTCACATAGACTAACATATTTACAGTGTACAGTAGTGGTTTATGGTGAATCCATGTTGTTGAGGTCTAGGGTAAAGGTTCCAGTCAGTGGTGGTTTATGGTGAATCCATGTTGTTGAGGTCTAGGGTAAAGGTTCCAGTCAGTGGTGGTTTATGGTGAATCCATGTTGTTGAGGTTTAGGGTAAAGGTTCCAGTCAGTGGTGGTTTATGGTGAATCCATGTTGTTGAGGTCTAGGGTAAAGGTTCCAGTCAGTGGTGGTTTATGGTGAATCCATGTTGTTGAGGTCTAGTGTAAAGCTTCCAGTCAGTGGTGGTTTGGTGAATCCATGTTGTTGAGGTCTAGGGTAAAGGTTCCAGTCAGTGGTGGTTTATGGTGAAACCACGTTGTTGAGGTCTAGGGTAAAGGTTCCAGTCAGTGGTGGTTTATGGTGAATCCATGTTGTTGAGGTCTAGGGTAAAGGTTCCAGTCAGTGGTGGTTTATGGTGAATCCATGTTGTTGAGGTCTAGGGTAACGGTTCCAGTCAGTGGTGGTTTATGGTGAATCCATGTTGTTGAGGTCTAGGGTAAAGGTTCCAGTCAGTGGTGGTTTATGGTGAATCCATGTTGTTGAGGTCTAGGGTAAAGGTTCCATTCAGTGGTGGTTTATGGTGAATCCATGTTGTTGAGGTCTAGGGTAAAGGTTCCAGTCAGTGGTGGTTTAGTTTAATCCATGTTGTTGAGGTCTAGGGTAAAGGTTCCAGTCAGTGGTGGTTTAGTGAATCCATGTTGTTGAGGTCTAGGGTAAAGGTTCCAGTCAGTGGTGGTTTGGTGAATCCCTGTTGTTGAGGTCTAGGGTAAAGGTTCCAGTCAGTGGTGGTTAATGGTGAATCCATGTTGTTGAGGTCTAGGGTAAAGGTTCCAGTCAGTTGTTGTTTGGTGAATCCATGTTGTTGAGGTCTAGGGTAAAGGTTCCAGTCAGTGGTGGTTTATGGTGAATCCATGTTGTTGAGGTCTAGGGTAAAGGTTCCAGTCAGTGGTGGTTTGGTGAATCCATGTTGTTGAGATCTAGGGTAAAGGTTCCAGTCAGTGGTGGTTTATGGTGAATCCATGTTGTTGAAGTCTAGGGTAAAGGTTCCAGTCAGTGGTGGTTTAGTGAATCCATGTTGTTGAGGTCTAGGGTAAAGGTTCCAGTCAGTGGTGGTTTATGGTGAATCCATGTTGTTGAAGTCTAGGGTAAAGGTTCCAGTCAGTGGTGGTTTAGTGAATCCATGTTGTTGAGGTCTAGGGTAAAGGTTCCAGTCAGTGGTGGTTTGGTGAATCCATGTTGTTGAGGTCTAGGGTAAAGGTTCCAGTCAGTGGTGGTTTGGTGAATCCATGTTGTTGAGGTCTAGGGTAAAGGTTCCAGTCAGTAGTGGTTTATGGTGAATCCATGTTGTTGAGGTCTAGGGTAAAGGTTCCAGTCAGTGGTGGTTTGGTGAATCCCTGTTGTTGAGGTCTAGGGTAAAGGTTCCAGTCAGTAGTGGTTTATGGTGAATCCATGTTGTTGAGGTCTAGGGTAAAGGTTCCAGTCAGTGGTGGTTTATGGTGAATCCATGTTGTTGAGGTCTAGGGTAACGGTTCCAGTCAGTGGTGGTTTAGTGAATCCATGTTGTTGAGGTCTAGGGTAAAGGTTCCAGTCAGTGGTGGTTTGGTGAATCCATGTTGTTGAGGTCTAGGGTAAAGGTTCCAGTCAGTGGTGGTTTGGTGAATCCCTGTTGTTGAGGTCTAGGGTAAAGGTTAGAGTCAGTAGTGGTTTATGGTGAATCCATGTTGTTGAGGTCTAGGGTAAAGGTTCCAGTCAGTGGTGGTTTATGGTGAATCCATGTTGTTGAGGTCTAGGGTAACGGTTCCAGTCAGTGGTGGTTTATGGTGAATCCATGTTGTTGAGGTCTAGGGTAAAGGTTCCAGTCAGTGGTGGTTTATGGTGAATCCATGTTGTTGAGGTCTAGGGTAAAGGTTCCATTCAGTGGTGGTTTATGGTGAATCCATGTTGTTGAGGTCTAGGGTAAAGGTTCCAGTCAGTGGTGGTTTAGTTTAATCCATGTTGTTGAGGTCTAGGGTAAAGGTTCCAGTCAGTGGTGGTTTAGTGAATCCATGTTGTTGAGGTCTAGGGTAAAGGTTCCAGTCAGTGGTGGTTTATGGTGAATCCATGTTGTTGAGGTCTAGGGTAAAGGTTCCAGTCAGTGGTGGTTTATGGTGAATCCATGTTGTTGAGGTCTAGGGTAAAGGTTCCAGTCAGTTGTTGTTTGGTGAATCCATGTTGTTGAGGTCTAGGGTAAAGGTTCCAGTCAGTGGTGGTTTATGGTGAATCCATGTTGTTGAGGTCTAGGGTAAAGGTTCCAGTCAGTGGTGGTTTGGTGAATCCATGTTGTTGAGGTCTAGGGTAAAGGTTCCAGTCAGTAGTGGTTTATGGTGAATCCATGTTGTTGAGGTCTAGGGTAAAGGTTCCAGTCAGTGGTGGTTTGGTGAATCCATGTCGTTGAGGTCTAGGGTAAAGGTTCCAGTCAGTGGTGGTTTATGGTGAATCCATGTTGTTGAGGTCTAGGGTAAAGGTTCCAGTCAGTGGTGGTTTAGTGAATCCATGTTGTTGAGGTCTAGGGTAAAGGTTCCAGTCAGTGGTGGTTTATGGTGAATCCATTTTGTTGAGGTCTAGGGTAAAGGTTCCAGTCAGTGGTGGTTTAGTGAATCCATGTTGTTGAGGTCTAGGGTAAAGGTTCCAGTCAGTGGTGGTTTATGGTGAATCCATGTTGTTGAGGTCTAGGGTAAAGGTTCCAGTCAGTGGTGGTTTATGGTGAATCCATGTTGTTGAGGTCTAGGGTAAAGGTTCCAGTCAGTGGTGGTTTGGTGAATCCCTGTTGTTGAGGTCTAGGGTAAAGGTTCCAGTCAGTGGTGGTTTATGGTGAATCCATGTTGTTGAGGTCTAGGGTAAAGGTTCCAGTCAGTGGTGGTTTGGTGAATCCATGTTGTTGAGGTCTAGGGTAAAGGTTCCAGTCAGTGGTGGTTTATGGTGAATCCATGTTGTTGAGGCCTAGGGTAAAGGTTCAGGTCAGTGGTGGTTTATGGTGAATCCATGTTGTTGAGGCCTAGGGTAAAGGTTCAGGTCAGTGGTGGTTTATGGTGAATCCCTGTTGTTGAGGTCTAGGGTAAAGGTTCCAGTCAGTGTTGGTTTATGGTGAATCCATGTTGTTGAGGTCTAGGGTAAAGGTTCCAGTCAGTGGTGGTTTATGGTGAATCCATGTTGTTGAGGTCTAGGGTAAAGGTTCCAGTCAGTGGTGGTTTATGGTGAATCCATGTTGTTGAGGTCTAGGGTAAAGGTTCCAGTCAATGTTGGTTTATGGTGAATCCATGTTTTTCAGGTCTAAGGTAAAGGTTCCAGTCAGTGGTGGTTTAGTGAATCCATGTTGTTGAGGTCTAGGGTAAAGGTTCCAGTCAGTGGTGGCTTGGTGAATCCCTGTTGTTGAGGTCTAGGGTAAAGGTTCCAGTCAGTGTTGGTTTATGGTGAATCCATGTTGTTGAGGTCTAGGGTAAAGGTTCCAGTCAGTGGTGGTTTATGGTGAATCCATGTTGTTGAGGTCTAGGGTAAAGGTTCCAGTCAGTGGTGGTTTATGGTGAATCCATGTTGTTGAGGTCTAGGGTAAAGGTTCCAGTCAATGTTGGTTTATGGTGAATCCATGTTTTTCAGGTCTAAGGTAAAGGTTCCAGTCAGTGGTGGTTTAGTGAATCCATGTTGTTGAGGTCTAGGGTAAAGGTTCCAGTCAGTGATGGCTTGGTGAATCCCTGTTGTTGAGGTCTAGGGTAAAGGTTCCAGTCAGTGTTGGTTTATGGTGAATCCATGTTGTTGAGGTCTAGGGTAAAGGTTCCAGTCAGTGGTGGTTTATGGTGAATCCATGTTGTTGAGGTCTAGGGTAAAGGTTCCAGTCAGTGGTGGTTTATGGTGAATCCATGTTGTTGAGGTCTAGGGTAAAGGTTCCAGTCAATGTTGGTTTATGGTGAATCCATGTTTTTCAGGTCTAAGGTAAAGATTCCAGTCAGTGGTGGTTTAGTGAATCCATGTTGTTGAGGTCTAGGGTAAAGGTTCCAGTCAGTGGTGGCTTGGTGAATCCCTGTTGTTGAGGTCTAGGGTAAAGGTTCCAGTCAGTGTTGGTTTATGGTGAATCCATGTTTTTCAGGACTAGGGTAAAGGTTCCAGTCAGTGGTGGTTTAGTGAATCCATGTTGTTGAGGTCTAGGGTAAAGGTTCCAGTCAGTGGTGGTTTATGGTGAATCCATGTTTTTGAGGTCTAGGGTAAAGGTTCCAGTCAGTGGTGGTTTATGGTGAATCCATGTTGTTGAGGTCTAGGGTAAAGGTTCCAGTCAGTGGTGGTTTATGGTGAATCCATGTTGTTGAGGTCTAGGGTAAAGGTTCCAGTCAATGTTGGTTTATGGTGAATCCATGTTTTTCAGGTCGAAGGTAAAGGTTCCAGTCAGTGGTGGCTTGGTGAATCCCTGTTGTTGAGGTCTAGGATAAAGGTTCCAGTCAGTGTTGGTTTATGGTGAATCCATGTTTTTCAGGACTAGGGTAAAGGTTCCAGTCAGTGGTGGTTTAGTGAATCCCTGTTGTTGAGGTCTAGGGTAAAGGTTCCAGTCAGTGGTGGCTTGGTGAATCCCTGTTGTTGAGGTCTAGGGTAAAGTTTCCAGTCAGTGGTGGTTTAGTGAATCCATGTTGTTGAGGTCCAGGGTAAAGGTTCCAGTCAGTGGTGGTTTATGGTGAATCCATGTTTTTGAGGTCTAGGGTAAAGGTTCCAGTCAGTGGTGGTTTGGTGAATCCCTGTTGTTGAGGTCTAGGGTAAAGGTTCCAGTCAGTGGTGGTTTATGGTGAATCCATGTTGTTGAGGTCTAGGGTAAAGGTTCCAGTCAATGTTGGTTTATGGTGAATCCATGTTTTTCAGGTCTAAGGTAAAGGTTCCAGTCAGTGGTGGCTTGGTGAATCCCTGTTGTTGAGGTCTAGGATAAAGGTTCCAGTCAGTGTTGGTTTATGGTGAATCCATGTTTTTCAGGACTAGGGTAAAGGTTCCAGTCAGTGGTGGTTTAGTGAATCCCTGTTGTTGAGGTCTAGGGTAAAGGTTCCAGTCAGTGGTGGCTTGGTGAATCCCTGTTGTTGAGGTCTAGGGTAAAGTTTCCAGTCAGTGGTGGTTTAGTGAATCCATGTTGTTGAGGTCTAGGGTAAAGGTTCCAGTCAGTGGTGGTTTATGGTGAATCCATGTTTTTGAGGTCTAGGGTAAAGGTTCCAGTCAGTGGTGGTTTGGTGAATCCCTGTTGTTGAGGTCTAGGGTAAAGGTTCCAGTCAGTGGTGGTTTATGGTGAATCCATGTTGTTGAGGTCTAGGGTAAAGGTTCCAGTCAGTGGTGGATTATGGTGAATCCATGTTGTTGAGGTCTAGGGTAAATGTTCCAGTCAATGTTGGTTTATGGTGAATCCATGTTTTTCAGGTCTAGGGTTAAGGTTGCAGTCAGTGGTGGTTTATGGTGAATCCATGTTGTTGAGGTCTAGGGTAAAGGTTCCAGTCAGTGGTGGTTTATGGTGAATCCATGTTGTTGAGGCCTAGGGTAAAGGTTCAGGTCAGTGGTGGTTTATGGTGAATCCCTGTTGTTGAGGTCTAGGGTAAAGGTTCCAGTCAGTGTTGGTTTATGGTGAATCCATGTTGTTGAGGTCTAGGGTAAAGGTTCCAGTCAGTGGTGGTTTATGGTGAATCCATGTTGTTGAGGTTTAGGGTAAAGGTTCCAGTCAGTGGTGGTTTATGGTGAATCCATGTTTTTGAGGTCTAGGGTAAAGGTTCCAGTCAGTGGTGGCTTGGTGAATCCCTGTTGTTGAGGTCTAGGGTAAAGGTTCCAGTCAGTGTTGGTTTATGGTGAATCCATGTTTTTCAGGACTAGGGTAAAGGTTGCAGTCAGTGGTGGTTTAGTGAATCCATGTTGTTGAGGTCTAGGGTAAAGGTTCCAGTCAGTGGTGGTTTATGGTGAATCCATGTTTTTGAGGTCTAGGGTAAAGGTTCCAGTCAGTGGTGGTTTATGGTGAATCCATGTTGTTGAGGTCTAGGGTAAAGGTTCCAGTCAGTGGTGGTTTATGGTGAATCCATGTTGTTGAGGTCTAGGGTAAAGGTTCCAGTCAATGTTGGTTTATGGTGAATCCATGTTTTTCAGGTCTAAGGTAAAGGTTCCAGTCAGTGGTGGCTTGGTGAATCCATGTTGTTGAGGTCTAGGATAAAGGTTCCAGTCAGTGGTGGTTTATGGTGAATCCATGTTTTTCAGGACTAGGGTAAAGGTTCCAGTCAGTGGTGGTTTATGGTGAATCCATGTTGTTGAGGTCTAGGGTAAAGGTTCCAGTCAATGTTGGTTTATGGTGAATCCATGTTTTTCAGGTCTAAGGTAAAGGTTCCAGTCAGTGGTGGTTTAGTGAATCCATGTTGTTGAGGTCTAGGGTAAAGGTTCCAGTCAGTGGTGGCTTGGTGAATCCCTGTTGTTGAGGTCTAGGGTAAAGGTTCCAGTCAGTGGTGGTTTATGGTGAATCCATGTTGTTGAGGTCTAGGGTAAAGGTTCCAGTCAGTGGTGGTTTATGGTGAATCCATGTTGTTGAGGTCTAGGGTAAAGGTTCAAGTCAATGTTGGTTTATGGTGAATCCATGTTTTTCAGGTCTAAGGTAAAGGTTCCAGTCAGTGGTGGCTTGGTGAATCCCTGTTGTTGAGGTCTAGGATAAAGGTTCCAGTCAGTGTTGGTTTATGGTGAATCCATGTTTTTCAGGACTAGGGTAAAGGTTCCAGTCAGTGGTGGTTTAGTGAATCCCTGTTGTTGAGGTCTAGGGTAAAGGTTCCAGTCAGTGGTGGCTTGGTGAATCCCTGTTGTTGAGGTCTAGGGTAAAGTTTCCAGTCAGTGGTGGTTTAGTGAATCCATGTTGTTGAGGTCCAGGGTAAAGGTTCCAGTCAGTGGTGGTTTATGGTGAATCCATGTTTTTGAGGTCTAGGGTAAAGGTTCCAGTCAGTGGTGGTTTGGTGAATCCCTGTTGTTGAGGTCTAGGGTAAAGGTTCCAGTCAGTGGTGGTTTATGGTGAATCCATGTTGTTGAGGTCTAGGGTAAAGGTTCCAGTCATGTTGGTTTATGGTGAATCCATGTTTTTCAGGTCTAAGGTAAAGGTTCCAGTCAGTGGTGGCTTGGTGAATCCCTGTTGTTGAGGTCTAGGATAAAGGTTCCAGTCAGTGTTGGTTTATGGTGAATCCATGTTTTTCAGGACTAGGGTAAAGGTTCCAGTCAGTGGTGGTTTAGTGAATCCCTGTTGTTGAGGTCTAGGGTAAAGGTTCCAGTCAGTGGTGGCTTGGTGAATCCCTGTTGTTGAGGTCTAGGGTAAAGTTTCCAGTCAGTGGTGGTTTATTGAATCCATGTTGTTGAGGTCTAGGGTAAAGGTTCCAGTCAGTGGTGGTTTATGGTGAATCCATGTTTTTGAGGTCTAGGGTAAAGGTTCCAGTCAGTGGTGGTTTGGTGAATCCCTGTTGTTGAGGTCTAGGGTAAAGGTTCCAGTCAGTGGTGGTTTATGGTGAATCCATGTTGTTGAGGTCTAGGGTAAAGGTTCCAGTCAGTGGTGGATTATGGTGAATCCATGTTGTTGAGGTCTAGGGTAAAGGTTCCAGTCAATGTTGGTTTATGGTGAATCCATGTTTTTCAGGTCTAGGGTTAAGGTTGCAGTCAGTGGTGGTTTATGGTGAATCCATGTTGTTGAGGTCTAGGGTAAAGGTTCCAGTCAGTGGTGGTTTATGTTGAATCCATGTTGTTGAGGCCTAGGGTAAAGGTTCAGGTCAGTGGTGGTTTATGGTGAATCCCTGTTGTTGAGGTCTAGGGTAAAGGTTCCAGTCAGTGTTAGTTTATGGTGAATCCATGTTGTTGAGGTCTAGGGTAAAGGTTCCAGTCAGTGGTGGTTTATGGTGAATCCATGTTGTTGAGGTCTAGGGTAAAGGTTCCAGTCAGTGGTGGATTATGATGAATCCATGTTGTTGAGGTCTAGGGTAAAGGTTCCAGTCAATGTTGGTTTATGGTGAATCCATGTTTTTCAGGTCTAAGGTAAAGGTTCCAGTCAGTGGTAGTTTAGTGAATCCATGTTGTTGAGGTCTAGGGTAAAGGTTCCAGTCAGTGGTGGCTTGGTGAATCCCTGTTGTTGAGGTCTAGGGTAAAGGTTCCAGTCAGTGTTGGTTTATGGTGAATCCATGTTTTTCAGGACTAGGGTAAAGGTTGCAGTCAGTGGTGGTTTAGTGAATCCATGTTGTTGAGGTCTAGGGTAAAGGTTCCAGTCAGTGGTGGTTTATGGTGAATCCATGTTTTTGAGGTCTAGGGTAAAGGTTCCAGTCAGTGGTGGTTTATGGTGAATCCATGTTGTTGAGGTCTAGGGTAAAGGTTCCAGTCAGTGGTGGTTTATGGTGAATCCATGTTGTTGAGGTCTAGGGTAAAGGTTCCAGTCAATGTTGGTTTATGGTGAATCCATGTTTTTCAGGTCTAAAGGTAAAGGTTCCAGTCAGTGGTGGCTTGGTGAATCCATGTTGTTGAGGTCTAGGATAAAGGTTCCAGTCAGTGGTGGTTTATGGTGAATCCATGTTTTTCAGGACTAGGGTAAAGGTTCCAGTCAGTGGTGGTTTAGTGAATCCCTGTTGTTGAGGTCTAGGGTAAAGGTTCCAGTCAGTGGTGGCTTGGTGAATCCCTGTTGTTGAGGTCTAGGGTAAAGTTTCCAGTCAGTGGTGGTTTAGTGAATCCATGTTGTTGAGGTCTAGGGTAAAGGTTCCAGTCAGTGGTGGTTTATGGTGAATCCATGTTTTTGAGGTCTAGGGTAAAGGTTCCAGTCAGTGGTGGTTTGGTGAATCCCTGTTGTTGAGGTCTAGGGTAAAGGTTCCAGTCAGTGGTGGTTTATGGTGAATCCCTGTTGTTGAGGTCTAGGGTAAAGGTTCCAGTCAATGTTGGTTTATGGTGAATCCATGTTTTTCAGGTCTAGGGTTAAGGTTGCAGTCAGTGGTGGTTTATGGTGAATCCATGTTGTTGAGGTCTAGGGTAAAGGTTCCAGTCAGTGGTGGTTTATGGTGAATCCATGTTGTTGAGGCCTAGGGTAAAGGTTCAGGTCAGTGGTGGTTTATGGTGAATCCCTGTTGTTGAGGTCTAGGGTAAAGGTTCCAGTCAGTGTTGGTTTATGGTGAATCCATGTTGTTGAGGTCTAGGGTAAAGGTTCCAGTCAGTGGTGGTTTATGGTGAATCCATGTTGTTGAGGTCTAGGGTAAAGGTTCCAGTCAGTGGTGGTTTATGGTGAATCCATGTTGTTGAGGTCTAGGGTAAAGGTTCCAGTCAATGTTGGTTTATGGTGAATCCATGTTTTTCAGGTCTAAGGTAAAGGTTCCAGTCAGTGGTGGTTTAGTGAATCCATGTTGTTGAGGTCTAGGGTAAAGGTTCCAGTCAGTGGTGGCTTGGTGAATCCCTGTTGTTGAGGTCTAGGGTAAAGGTTCCAGTCAGTGTTGGTTTATGGTGAATCCATGTTTTTCAGGACTAGGGTAAAGGTTCCAGTCAGTGGTGGTTTAGTGAATCCATGTTGTTGAGGTCTAGGGTAAAGGTTCCAGTCAGTGGTGGTTTATGGTGAATCCATGTTTTTGAGGTCTAGGGTAAAGGTTCCAGTCAGTGGTGGTTTATGGTGAATCCATGTTGTTGAAGTCTAGGGTAAAGGTTCCAGTCAGTGGTGGTTTATGGTGAATCCATGTTGTTGAGGTCTAGGGTTAAGGTTCCAGTCAATGTTGGTTTATGGTGAATCCATGTTTTTCAGGTCTAAGGTAAAGGTTCCAGTCAGTGGTGGCTTGGTGAATCCCTGTTGTTGAGGTCTAGGATAAAGGTTCCAGTCAGTGTTGGTTTATGGTGAATCCATGTTTTTCAGGACTAGGGTAAAGGTTCCAGTCAGTGGTGGTTTAGTGAATCCCTGTTGTTGAGGTCTAGGGTAAAGGTTCCAGTCAGTGGTGGCTTGGTGAATCCCTGTTGTTGAGGTCTAGGGTAAAGTTTCCAGTCAGTGGTGGTTTAGTGAATCCATGTTGTTGAGGTCTAGGGTAAAGGTTCCAGTCAGTGGTGGTTTATGGTGAATCCATGTTTTTGAGGTCCAGGGTAAAGGTTCCAGTCAGTGGTGGTTTGGTGAATCCCTGTTGTTGAGGTCTAGGGTAAAGGTTCCAGTCAGTGGTGGTTTATGGTGAATCCCTGTTGTTGAGGTCTAGGGTAAAGGTTCCAGTCAATGTTGGTTTATGGTGAATCCATGTTTTTCAGGTCTAGGGTAAAGGTTCCAGTCAGTGTTGGTTTATGGTGAATCCATGTTTTTCAGGACTAGGGTAAAGGTTCCAGTCAGTGGTGGTTTAGTGAATCCATGTTGTTGAGGTCTAGGGTAAAGGTTCCAGTCAGTGGTGGTTTATGGTGAATCCATGTTTTTGAGGTCTAGGGTAAAGGTTCCAGTCAGTGGTGGTTTGGTGAATCCCTGTTGTTGAGGTCTAGGGTAAAGGTTCCAGTCAATGTTGGTTTATGGTGAATCCATGTTTTTCAGGTCTAGGGTAAAGGTTCCAGTCAGTGGTGGTTTATGGTGAATCCATGTTGTTGAGGTCTAGGGTAAAGGTTCCAGTCAGTGGTGGTTTGGTGAATCCATGTTGTTGAGGTCTAGGGTAAAGGTTCCAGTCAGTGGTGGTTTATGGTGAATCCATGTTGTTGAGGTCTAGGGTAAAGGTTCCAGTCAGTGGTGGTTTAGTGAATCCATGTTGTTGAGGTCTAGGGTAAAGGTTCCAGTCAGTGGTGGTTTATGGTGAATCCATGTTTTTCAGGTCTAGGGTAAAGGTTCCAGTCAGTGGTGGTTTAGTGAATCCATGTTGTTGAGGTCTAGGGTAAAGGTTCCAGTCAGTGGTGGTTTATGGTGAATCCATGTTGTTGAGGTCTAGGGTAAAGGTTCCAGTCAGTGGTGGTTTATGGTGAATCCATGTTGTTGAGGTCTAGGGTAAAGGTTCCAGTCAGTGGTGGTTTATGGGGCCATGTCATCTGCTACTGTTGGTCCTCTGGGTTTTCTGAAGTCAAAGGTCAATGCAGCCGTCTGCCCGGAAGTTTTAGAGACTTTCTGCTTCCTGCTGCTGACCAACTTCATGGAGATGCAGATTTAATTTTCCAACAGGTACCTGGACACAAAGCTACCAGGACCTGGTTTAAGGACCATGGTCTCCCTGTTCTTAACTGACCAGAAAACTCATCAGACCAACCCCATAGAACATCTGTGGGTTGTTGTGAAGAGGAAGATGTGAAACACCAGACCAACAATGAGAAGAGCTGAAGGCCACAATCAGAGCAACCTGGACTCTATAAGTCCTGAAATAGACCGACTGGTGGACTCCATGCTGCAGTGATGCAGGAACAAGGAGAAACAACTAGATGTTGATGCTGTTCATGTTTAGACTTTTCAAATGTCCAACATTTCTAGAAATCTTTTTTGTATCAGTCTTAAGTAATATTCTAATTTTCTGAGATAGTGAATTTGGGATTTTCATTTATTTTCACTTATAAAAAAATAAAAGCAATAAACATTTGAAATACATCAATCTGTGTGTAAGAAACAAATAATATACAAGTTTCAATTTTTGAATGGAATTACTGATATAAATCAACTTTTCCACGATATTAATATTTGGAAAGCACCTGTATGACTGACACTGCCCGTCCTCACCTAAACACTCCAGCAGCAGGTATAATAAGGAGGAATGTGTGTTCTCTGAATATGTCTCCAGCTCCTTCAGGTTCCTGTAGGCTTTGTCTTCCAGGTCCTTTTCCTGAGACAGACACTCTGTGAATATTCATTCACCATCAGGTGTTCACATCCTCACTAGTCATTCATCCTGATATGAAAAGATCCTTCTAATGTTATTTAATGTAAATGATGAAAGACAAAATCCACAACAGAGCTGCAATGACTATTTTGATAGTCAAGTAATTGTTGATTTTTGAAATGTTTAAGTAGTTGTTTGGTTCATAAAATGTTGTAGAATGTCAATCACTGTTTCTCAAACTTTAAGATTCAACATAGTCTGACTTAGTCATATCAAGTTGATATCTGCCAAATCTTAAAAAAGCCCAAACTTTTGATGAGATTTTTTGGTTTTGTTTACTCAAATAACATCTTAGTTATGAGTTAAAACAACACTTTAAAAACGGTAGGTAAAAAAAATAAAATAAAAAAATAAATTGTGGCACCCAAAATGACACCCAAATAACATTAAAAAAAGAAGTTAAAAAACCCCATCCAGCATGGTTAAGGGAATAAAACAACATGGGGTGGAGTCTCACTCTCTCTGTTATGATCCTCAGCAGCCATCTCTTCGTCAGGTGATGTTTCCTCACAGCCTGAAAAACAGCATTCAATTATCTGAGGTGGCTTTGTTTAATCAGCCTAAACCTTCTGAGAAAACATGGAAGCTTCACCCAGAGGTAATACATTCAATTACCTTTTATAATATAAAACATGTCATGTTTGTAGGCTGATATTTACCCTCCACAACTCATGGCTAACTGGCTGGTTTGGAGGCTCGTCTCTGTAGATCTCCTCTATGGCTGTTTTCCAGAAGTGCATCCGCATTAGACCAATGGTCTTCTGGGAAACAGAGTCTTTCACCTTATGAAGAAACATATGAGAAATAAGAAAACAGAGATGTAAGAAAGTTTGAAGAAAGTTAATTTGAGAAACTATTTGGAACAAAGTGTAGATGAATAGTCCAGGGCAGATCTAGGGTTATGGGAAATCTAAGGCTTAGCCCAGAGGGAAAAAATATATATATTTTTAGAGTGGGCCTTTTAAGAAGTGGTTTAATTACAGCTACCTTAAAGGACTGAGGAACATATCCTGATAATAAAGATAGATTAATCGTATCCACTAAAGAATGACTAACTAGAGGTAACACATCTTTGAGCAGCGTGGTTGGGATGGGGTCTAAAAGGCAGGTTGACGGCTTAGCTGCAGAAATGATTAAAGTTAATTGATGAAGGTCGATGGGAGTAAAAAAGTCTAAATACATATTAGGATTTACAGCTGTTTCAAACTTGCTGTATCACTATACAAATCAATTCCTGTTGAGGGTAGGAGGTGATGGATTTTGTCTCTAATGGATGTGATTTTGTTATTAAAGAAGCTCATGAAGTCATTGCTTCTTAGATCTAAGGGAATAGATGGTTCTGTAGAGCTGTGATTCTCTGTTAGCCTGGCTACAGTGATGAAGAGAAACCTGGGGTTGTTCTTATCAGTGGCGATTTGTGATCTTTCAAACAGGGAAGCTCATATTTGTCGTACATCATAAACGTGTTATTTACAAACATCCCAAGTTCCAAAAAGTCATTTCAGGGAGATGTTTGTTATTTATCGAGATGTTTACCGGAACTTCTGGAAGACTTGGCCCAATGTTACCATTGTTAGCCATCATGATGCTAGCTGGTCACTCAGACCTAGCAGAGTATGATTGCACTATCGAACAAAAGGTAATTAAAACTAGAACAACAATAAGAACAAGGAAACTTTAATATTTATAGAACAATGAAATATGTGAGTGTGATTTATTTTCACTCTGGAAAGGCCAACAAATAGTCTCTGTTTGTCATTTGACTTCACATGGAAAATCCACGATGGGACTGAAATCATGCACTGAGGTGACGTCATGCAGACGTCCCAAGTCTCCCGGAAGTTCTTGAGAGTGGCTCCGTGATGTTCGCGAGTCGGGTAAAATATCCCGGATTTTATACTATGCGAGTGTTTTTTTTATTTTTTAATAAATATGCAATACGAGTGAGAGCGTGCAGGCAAAACAGTAACTCGTGCATTATACGTGGATCACTTCGATTCGATTGCGCAGGCACGAGAGAGC